>CABPRJ010002391.1:55370-135524 GCA_902439185.1 Cinara cedri
GGGGGGGGGGGGGAGAGGGTGTCAAGTATAAATGTGGTTATTTTTCAATCATTTTACGTAGAATCGTTCATAACCTTTTTTTTTAACACTGTTTCTCAAACGTATTCCCACATGCCTCTACTCCTTATACACTGTACGTGAGTATTCATTTTTAATTTCAAAATAACATCTCCCCTCCTACACTCCGGGGGAACTAGCGTTTCAGCATTTTTTCAAACCATACAATTTGTCTTATCTTAAACTTAACTATTCGTAATTTCGTGTACAATTGAGATTTTCTTTTTACGAATTCGTTTGATCGAAAATGCTCGAATATAAACATATAACTTCGAATTTTACAACTCGGAAATATTCAACGAAACAGATTTCCATTGTCGATACATTTTTTTTTTTTTTTTCTTTATGTGTGTGTGTTAACGTGCAATGTTTAGTCGGGTAAAAGAACACGTACGAAAGACCGACGATTCGGGATAATTTATTTCGATTTTTCATTTTGAATTTCACATCCGTATCGTCGATATGTTTTTTTTTTTTTTTTTCAAAAGAAAAATATTCGCATACACCCATGCCGTACGATAATAATAATAATAATGCAAACCGTTTTGTGCGCGCGGACGGCGGCGACGGTAATACGCGTATGTACGCGAGTGCAGCGCGCCGCAGCGTTTATAGTGTGACAACTGCAGCGTACATGTATACGTATATATTATATACGTACCCATATATGTGTGTATATCATATAGTTTAAATCACTTAGGCTAGACGTAGTCATGTCGACGACATGGCCGTGTTGTAAAATACATTACATTTTAATAAGGTTTGAGAAGGGAAAAAAAAAAAAAAAAAAAATAAATACCTGCGTATACGTATAATGTGTGTATAAATACGAGACCGGAGAACGCACGCGTATTATAATAATATTATTATATTATTATGTGCAGCGGATATATACAATATTATTGTGCGCGTGTGTGTGCGTGCGTGCGCGCGTAGAAGAGCATTGAGAAATCTCTAAACAAAAAAAAAATCACTATACCTGCGTACGTAAATAACATTACGACTGCACGCGGAATCCGCGACGAAACGGCACGATAACGTTACATTGTCGTATAAAACGTGCGACGACACACGGATCCGGACCCTAATTTTGAAGGGGGGGGGGTCGGGACGGAAGTGAGCAAAACCGTTCTCAACGATGAATGTTGGCCCTTTGGATCTTTGGTCCCGGAGACAAGTAGGGCTTATTATTTCGTATACGGTTTTCAATACAAGCAGATAAAATTTTGAAAATACACAACACAAGATTGCACACTTGTACAATATTTAGACGGAAAATAAAAGGGAAAAAATTACTTAAGAGAAAATGATAAAAATTGACTATGGTCTATTTCCTATTATTTATTTAATCGCGATTTGAAAATTGCACAATATTGTTAGTAATCCTAGGGAACAAAAAGGTTTTTAATTCGTCTGCAAATGAATTATAAACAGTTGATAAAAAGCGGGAAAAAACGCCCCGCGGTGTCTAAAAATCATTATTGTTACTAAATTATTGGTTCACTAATTTTCCAGGGAAATCGATTACTCTAAGAATATCGATACGGCCGCGGGAACTGACGACAGCGTGAATCCCATCCGACGAAGAACAAATTTAGTCGAATTTATTTATACCTATCCGCGCATTAGACAACGTTGCGCACGAATTTATTCGACTTATACCTCGTACAATATTACAATATCACGTCCGTTTAAAACATCATTTTTTCATACCTATAATGTCTATATATTTATATATATACGACCATAAAACCGTGTACACTGCAATATTGATCGTGTTGTGTATTAAATTTAATCTCGCATTTTATTTTATTTTTTTTTTTTCACGTATTATTTGTGTTCTACCAAGTCAAGGACGTATACGAGTTTTGTACGATATTATATTATATTATTATATATACCTATCGAGAGGGTCTGACATTCCATTCGTTTGTGTTAAAAATGTCGTTGCTTTACATTCAGGTACACGTTTTCCAGACTCATATTTTCAGTGTAAACAAATAAAATAAAAAACAAACCACAAAGCTTAAGAAATTATACGCACATAAAGTCTTTTTGTTGTACGGGTATATCTCTCGGAAAGATACAATTTTTATGTACGCGCGTTTTACAATATTACATTGCCGCGTCGTCGTCGATACTTTATTATATTTATTGCGTATACAGAGTGATCCATTTGTAACATAAGACATCTATAAAGTATCTGCGCATAATTCGTTTTCGCATGCGTTTGAACGGTTGCGTTTTTCGTCCGTTTAAAATAATCGCACGCGATGTATTTTGATAAACGGTTATGATCGGTATGCCTATATACTAAACACATAATATTATACAAACATGTGATTAAATGTCTGAAACCCTCCAAAAGGTACATCGTTACCGTTCGTACGGCGGTCCGTAGAGAAGCAGCGAAGATGTACAAAGCTAAAAAAAAAATCCAACCGCATTGTTAAATTAATTTATATTGAAATTCAACTCGGATGAAAATCCAGCTCAACTCGAATTCCCGAGTTTTAAGCTCATTTGGTCCAGAGGGAGCCAGTAGAAATGTTCAAAAGTAGCGAGGAAAAGTTATTATGTAATATAAAGTGTATTCACGTTCCAAGTCCCCTCCCAGGTTTTCCTGGGGCTTTTAGAATTGCCCGGAAACGCGAACATACTGTATAAAATACAATAACCACTATTTAGAATCCAAACTTAAACGATGTATTTGACTAATTCCATATCGAACATCGACACGTACTTCGAAATCGACAAATAAAAATAAATATTCATAATGCGAATTCTGTAGGATATAGGTATCTAAATACGAGTGTTATGACGTTTTCATTGAGAAATGAAATATCTTTTACTTAAAACTGATCAACTGACCTGGCCAAATCGCAAAGATCGTTGTATAGTTGATAAATATTATGCTGAAATTATAGTTTCCATGACGAATAACTCGGTATGCCGACATTTAAATTATTTGAATACGAGAATATACACATATCTCTTTAAGTTTCTGTAGTACATTTGACCGGTTATTCCAGAGACGAACGCGTCAAATCGGAAATCAAAGTTATTTGTAACGAAACATTTACAGCTAACCGTGGGAGGTGCGTGACAAAATCAATCACGAAAAAGTACTCGAAATAAAATTATATTTGAAATTTTGAAGTCCAAGGGGCAGATGCCTCGTATCGCCATTCCCTCTCGCCTCCGGGCTCTCGTGCAGCTAACGTGGCCCATATAGCTTAACCTACATCTGCCCCAACCGAACCAGGGCCAGGATTTCAATGCAACGCAGAGTGCGTTTTTTCGGGAAGTGATCTAGGACAACGGTTTCCAAATGTATGATTCGATTATTGTAACAAATAGGTAGGCGAGTACTTCAAAAGCGAAACTTTTATTTTAGGTTTGTTTGTATTGTTCGCTGATGGTCCATTCGTGCAGCATTTCTCGGTTATTTCGTTAGTTTTGAGTGCACATTTATAGGAATTAATAGTTTGAAAGTAAACAACGCATTAAAAGGCGTATTTTTAGACTATTTTCGGACCCACGCCTTGCGTATGGGCCGCACGCATTTGTAAACTAAACACGTACATTTTTTTAATTCGCCAATTGAATTGTAACCGTCGATATTTGCCGTTCGATATAATTATTTCGATTAAGTACCCGTGTAGTGTAGAAACGATAGTTAATTGAATTTTTTCGCAACTCGCGAGTAAGTATAGTTTGTATAGTTTGTGTGATGAATTTTTACAATATTGCGTGACGCTATAACGATAGTGAAACACGGTTTGACCGAAACAAATGGGCCCGGCCATTGAATTTGCCCGGAGCCGATATTGTAATGGTTTCTCGTGTATAATATATTAATTGGACATTTATTGTTATTCGTTCGTCTCACCCGCAGTACAAACACACAGCACTGTCTGAGTAGTAATTAAAATTATCATTATTATTATAATTCAATGTCCACGGCGGGGGGTCCAATCACCGGTTGTCACGTTGATTGGATGCGTTCCCACCAATAAAAAAAAATTAAAAAAAAAAAAAAATAAATAAATACTATATATATATATATACCGACTACTAATTTAAAAACGCGGTTCCCGAGATCGTTTTCTCCGCGGAAACCGGTCGCTATAATATTACATTAAAGTACTTAAATAATATAAATACACTCGTATTATTCCGTTTTACGTGTACACAATTAACGAACATTTTGATATTAATGTAATATTGAAATATATCGCGGGATACGGCCAATAGGGAACGCGAGCGATGTCGAAAAACGAAATCCACTTAAACACAGACGACTGGTTATTACAATGGGCACAAGTCGTTACTCGGGAGTATTTCTAATCCTGGGTCTCGGTCCGAACTATAGCGGTGCCAGGCACTTAATCCGGTTCGCCCCGGAATCCGTGTCACAGTGGTCAATCCGAATCGACGGATTAATTATTTAATCCGTTAAATCGTTTATTTATTTATCGTATTTATCGTATTTCAAACGGGCAGAGCCCACCAATTGCTGCGGTTGTGGATGTATAGCGTAACAGTAAACTAAAACGTGACGCGAAACAAGAGTATTACGATTTATTAAACGCGGTACACGAATGAAATAACACGCGTAGTGCTGAATTGATTGACCGAAAACAATAAAGAAAAAAAAAAGAAAAAAAAGACAATTAGTTACGTACGTTATTTAGATATACAGAACAGGTATGACAAAAGATTCGGCTGAGGAATTACCGAATAAATCAACAGTACAATTGTTTACCAGCTGCGTTGAACAATTTAACAGCGAGTATCGGAACCATATTTCGAGTGCCGGAAAGACCCCCTGAAAGTTAATTTGTTAATTAATGGCTGCGGACAAAATGAAAAAAAAAAAAAATGTATACAACAGGCAACACAGGCGATCCGTTCATACGCCTAACGAACGATAAAAACGTATTCGTTTGATATTTTGTTGAAAATTGCGTTTAATGTACGGACTGACGGATCGAATCCTCCCATCTATAATAATATTTATTTCGCAATAGTTACTACGGATTTCGAAATGCGAACCTGATAGTATTTATACACTCGTCGGCGCGGACGTTTTGACGTCGGTTTAAGGGCACGCACGGGCTTTTTATCAACAGGGTGTAAACGGTCCCCGGGGTCTGCGGCTGCGCGCTTTGTTTTTTTATTGCGAGTCGGCATTAACTATTTAACATTGTAATGTGTAACGCGTTAGGTTTGAGGACTACGCTTTCAATACAAGTCATACTTACAGGGGGTGTGCAATCATCTGAAATTGTCTTTTACCTGTAATCAATCGGTTAGTTAATCGATTGCAGTATATTTTGTGTATCGCGTAATAAACCTGTTGGTCGCTTATTCACCGAGATGTCTAATCGTAGGGACGACGTGAGTATGAACAAATGCTGTTATCATTACCGTGTATAGGCGATTATTTAGGCGTGTTTACCGTTGAGATAACACGCCGCGAATATTTAATAACATAATAGCAATAATAATAATAATGCACGTTGCGCAACCTATAATAGTCGATGACCGCATGATATTACACGGACGCGATTTTAACGAGTAAAATATGGAATTGTTTTTTAAGTGTTTTTCCAATCGCGTGCGGTGATGTATACGCATTTTGTCGTAAAATGGGACGGGTTTTCGAGGCTTGCGGTAATTTTATGGAATACAATATGTATACGTATATAATATATATATGTGTGTGTGTGTGTGTGTATGTGAATATTTTAGAAACGCGCGCGCGAGAGGTACAGAGAAAAACCACTAAATACAATTTACAGCGGCCGGTATATTATAATACGCGCCTACGGTAAAATACCGTCGACGGGCCCTTTTGATAAAACGGAACAAACTGCGGTGTACAACGGAAATTCAATTGTCCTGAAATTGAATTTCACTGTTAAACTTTTGTAATAAAACAGCTGTTCTTTCAAACGTTCACCGCGAATGGAAATCGTCTTTAGAAGTTCCGGGAGCTCCGGAATCTTACTTGTCTTCTCGGCGTTCCGTCATCGTATCTACTCCACATCACGTTTCCAAACCAATCTCTACAATTACTATGATAACCTCTGGTAACTTTTTATCTGACCTGTCACTTCCCCACGCGCGGCTTCCGTCTGCATTTATCTTGCCTAAATCCTTGACTATATTACGGGGAAATTGCCGTGGACGGTACAATTTCAAGGGCGGTAAAATTTCAACAATTTTAGGCGGCGAGATCGAGACGAAAATGGTCGAGGCAAGGAAAATATAGAAAATTTTAAGTATGGGCGTGCTCACGTAAATATGAGAAGGGGGTGGGCACTATTTTTTTTCCACCCGGGGCGTGATAATCTTAGATCGATCACCGATATTCGTTCCTTCGTCCTATAATATCCAAACGGCAGAATACATTGGACATCTCCGTACATCTTATAAAAATCGAGTTTTATTTTGTTTACAATTTGTATTAAATAATTGCATAATTACAATTAGTATTTAAATTGTACGAGGAAAAGCCGAAAATAATCTTAAATCGAATCGAATCCGAACTTCGGATTACGATTAAGATCGCTCATGGGTTAATGAAATTTCGAAGATTAATTCCAGCGAGAGTTTAAATATTTCGACCAAAAATGTGATATCAAATTAATCTGCGCAGTTAAATTTCGACCGGAATAACATCGAAACACGAACATTGATAGGAGCGCTGAATGGTATACCGTACGGCGGAGTGCGCAGAAGAGTAGCGAGGTTAGAGGTCATACCGCTCGGCAACCGTCACCCTATCTAATTCAATCCCTGCCGCCTAATTAAAATTGCTATTAAAATATTTTATCGTTTGTCTTTTTTCTCTCTCTCTCTCTCTCTCTCTCTCTCTTTCATTTCGCGCTCTGTGCTTCGTCGGTATTTACAACGAATAAATATTATACAACGGCCCTCCCTGGACCTCTCCCACCACGCCACCCATCGATCCGGGCTTGACGGTTATAATGACAACGTCCAGCGGTCCGCGGACGGGCCGGGCGGCATGTTCCCGGGGTACGCGCGACGACCGCGACATGTTATTATTATCGTTATCGTTATCGTTATCATTATTATTATTATTATTATTATTATCGTGGACACGCACGCGCGTACGTGTCGGCGGGCGTTCTGGTCGGCTACCAGCGGCCGACACCGGCCGTTCGCCGTACGAGGGCGCGGCACGGAGGGGTACCGGGGGCGTCGGGCGCTCGAGTCGGCCGCACGCCTATTTCAATATTGTCACGATACACTCGTAACGATATTATTGTATTCCGTCTCCGTGTACGGTAATATACGCGCGCGCACGCTCGCGCGTTTGTTTTAATAACTTACAATACGATACGCCGGGTACAACGCGCGCGTGTGCGACAGCGCCGTAACGAACGACGGGGCGGCACGACGCGCGGCGGCGGCGGCGGCGACAACAACCGCTACTTAATCAAGAGACGCGTCAACAAACTTACACGTTAATTATTGTCGTTGTTATTAATTACCGTGTCCCGGCGACGCGTAAACACGATTAGTAGTCGGGCGAAACTTGCCGGGCCGCCGCCGCCGCGTGGTGCCCCGTGACGTGCGCGCGCGGTGTACTCTCGCGGTCGGGAACTGCTCGCGGCCGGGGCCCGAAATCGACCGTCCTCGGACGGTCGTCGGGCAAACGCGTTTTTTTATGCGTTCTTTCTTTTCGTTTTTTTTCTCCGGCCGCTTGTTAGTTTACCGTCCGGCGTTAGATCATCGCCGCCGTACGGTAGTCGGGCGCAGGGACGACGTGTTTAAGGACGGTCCGCGGTGGGGGTTGGGGTAGGGGGGAGATCGTTGGCGTCGTTAAAAGGGGGCGTAACAGCGCGTCTTCGAGACGCGCCGTAAAACGGCGCGGTGAACACTCGGCCGGCAAGGCCTAGAATAACGCGTTTCAGAGCCCGGAACAATACAAAATGTAAAGTGCGCGGTTCGAAATTCCAGCGCGTTGTAAAAAAACGTGTACTCGTGATAAGGTGCTGAGAATGTAAATAATACGTCTCTGATGGTTAAGCGGGCGTCATGGAACTCGACGAGATATTTAAAATTATGACACACTCTGGGGCGTCGTTTGGAGTGGTGCAGGGTGTGCGTTCACATCGCCTTTTTTTTTTTAAACGTCTTCTTTGGTCTGCCAAAACTTAAGTATAAACGCCAATATACCTCCTAAGTGTTTTATGATATCATGTGTCATTGAGTTGGTATTTAAGATCACTATGGAAAACGGTACCGATATAATTGGCAGAGAAGGCAAAAAAGAAGAAGACTGAGGGGTTAAGCTACCCGTAAAGTGGTAGTGATTTGAAATGCACGAATTTCGGCACCAATAATAAACAAATTGAAATGACGCCCCTGAACACACCTACTGCTGTAGGTTCGTATGAAGATTAATATACATAATAAAACAAAATCGGTCAAAAACGATCGGACTATGATCAGTTAAAATATCTGTCGAATGGCGACGTTTTTATCGAGATAATTTATGGTAATATTTCTATGTGCCTAGTGATCAAATCCAGGTTAGCGATGCACTATTCGAGACATTGTGGATTTGATGGATTCCATCGTTTGAGATGGATGACCACGATCACAGATCATTTCGTCTTTTTGAGTCTTTTTCGTCATGCCTCGTTTATATAGCGTTTACACGCATCTTCCGTGTTCGGTACGGATTCGACCGGTTAAGGGTGACCCATTCTTTTCGTTTTAATGTATGTCCGGTACTCGGGAGCACGGTACTTGATCAACCGGTGTCCATCCGGGGTTGACAGACTCCGATTCGCCAACGTGCTGTCCAATTTTTCACTCCGTCGAACTGGTTATCAATTGATTTCTCGGCTGTGAAACAGAAAGACTTCATTGACTTGAATATGAAAGTACGGCCATGTGTACTATGGCCATTCTCTTGCAGTAGCCATCGACCGTCGGATATGTGGTGGAAGAATGATACATAACAATAATCGGAACCATTGACTGGAGGATTCGTTTTTACTAAACACCTGCCGTAATACGCGCAGTAGAGTGTATTCATTTTTAATGTTTATATTATTTTATATTATTCATATTCAAGCAACTAAGAGCGGCGTACTCTGCGGCCGAATGAACTAAAGCAAATGCGGATCTTCCTAAAAGTTTGAGTAGTGGTAGCCCAACTTGAGCCAGTGAGTTTTTGAATAATATCATTACTTGTTCTAATTTGTGCGGCGATATCGTATATACTTTTTTTTGTAATTTTGAAAGCGTTTAAAATTCACAAAAAAATTAACCGCTGACCCGACCAACTAATACGGTCGAGAACGAATTGACGTTCAGGAGAGAAAAAATAAATGTACGATTTTTACAATTTGTATTAGCTACGAAAAAATGGCAATCGTTGTTTACCCCCGAAATCGTGTGGCCTGGCTTGCCGTACCAATTCGGAATTATTGTTTTACAGTTATTTAACTAGAAATATGTTTTTATTTAATGGTAGTTAGTTATATATATATATATGAAAAAAACCCGTCTTCGGATTAATAATTTTGACTTTGAACGATGCACCTGAACGCGAGCGCCGCCGTTATCGGACACCGCGCAGTATTCGACCGAAATAATATGTTTTATTCAAAACAGAAAACAACTCTATATATCATAATGAAAACAAAAAATTCGAAATAGTACGTGTACCGTAAATATAGCTGTATCCTAAAACGGAATTCATTAAATAAATAGGTACACGCACTAGTCGGACTAGTTTTCTTCTACTCCGCGGTATACCAGCTACTTTCCGTTTTATCGAGACATCCGTCCCTGTCGTAGTGTTTTTTTTTTTTTTTTTTTTATATATATTTATTCCGGTATTACAATTCACAGGACTGACCGCGATTACGAGTGTCCGATTATCACTAGACGCATACCACTAGTGTAAGGGGCATATGAAGAGCGGTAGAGCTAAGGGGACAATAAGGAAGCCCCGCTATAGATTTACATTAAAAACGTATTACGGTGTATTACTGAACGGATAACGTACGTTCATATATCAAATTTGAAGTGTAAAAAAAAATCCACCATTATTTCGGTGATGTACACCACTCTGTAGTCTGTCCTAAAATCGGCCATTAAAACGTGTGTAAAATATGTAAACAGTTCTCAGATATATGTATGGGTATACTATAGTGCAGGGGCCGGGAACCTTTTCGTGTAAGCGAGCTATTTTTAAAAAAAAAAAAAATTGCAAAATCACGGTTTTCAAAGAGCCGCGATGATTATGATAAAAACAACATAACGCAGTACAAAAAACTACTAATATATTTTACATATTTTACCAAGCAATCTCATTGGGAATCGGTAGGCACACAATCAAATTTTAATTTATATTTTACGGCTCTAGCTTTAAATCTAGAATGTCTAGATTGTCCATGCATTTTCCAAAGAACCTTAGATCGCATGTTAAGGTGCGTCACGCGGCTCCCGACCTCTGCTATAGTGTGTAAACCAATAATACAATATTTGATTTTTATATTCTGAATGTAACGAAGTAGTTATTGGTTTCACTTATAAGACGTGCGTTTTTTTTCTCGGAAAATTGCAGTTAGTAAAAATACTCCGAGTTTTCATGCCGCATCTAAAAATATGTGAATTTGTCTCCGGATCGTACTGCTTTATATTTGAACAAATTTTCTAGATTTTTAACAGTTTTTATAAAAAAAAAAAAATTAATTTTTTTGGTTTTTCGGCTATATATATATAAAAGGCAATTCATAAAAAAAAACGTTATTTTTAAAATTAGAATTATCCAGTCAATAATAACTCAAAATTCATAATTTTTGTTTATTTACAACCTGTAGAAACTGTGGAAAACTACATTGGGCAACGTGCATGTGTCCACCCCCGCGTTCACGACAGTCATTAACCCGGTCAAGTTCGATCGACAAACGCAATACGAACACTTCTCAAAAAAAAATAATATTCAGTGACGAAGCACATTTACACCTGTCTGGATATGACAACAAACAAAACTGTTGAATTCGAGCCAATTGAAACCACGGGGTGATCGAAGAGTACGAAATGCTTTTACATCGAACCGTGGTTTGGTAAGGTTTTTGGGCAGGAGACGTGATCGGACCATTATTTTTTGAAAAACACAATACTGACTGCCACGAACGAGGAGGCGGACGTGTGTTCGATGTAATTTTCCGCAGTTAAATCGCAGGTCCTATCGGTTGTAAATAAATATAAATTATGAATTTCGGATCCATTTACTGACTGAGTAAAAAATACGTCTATTACATTTAACAATTTAAACAATTTACCGAGTTCTGAGCCGTCTTTCGGCAGAAAAATTGAACAGCCCTAGTATTGTTATACCCTATAACTTTCCAACTTTCTACCTACGACAAAATTCTATCCATGGGACAAAAGGCAAAGTGTGTTTGTTTTTTGTTATTATTATTATTCTCACCCAATAAACTCTCTTAAATCATTTATAATATTTTGAAAATTATTCTAAACAGCTTTTGAAAATTACTATAATATTATATACGAAAAATTGTACAGAGTTTCATCCGTTCGGGTTTATCGCCATCATCATTGAATGTAAATGCACAAATACTAATACATACATTTTTGTTTCGCATCATCAACTATACATTTCGGATATATTTGTTTATACAACCGGCTATCGATCGTAACATCATTTACGTTTTCAAATAAAAAAAAAGAAAACAATATCTACGAATTATTTAGATTGTAATTGGTTATGATTTTGTTGAGTTTATTAAAAATAATTTACATGTATAATTTAAAATTAATATTATATATTTTAGTTTTGGAGTTTGCCAAAGAACATTCTATTAATTTTAGATAGATGTGTGTTTTTGTCACTGAACACACCCTTTTGGTTTGTACAAATGCTTGGATTCACGCCATACCTTTAAAAATGCGCATTTTTTGCGTAGTGGTATATTTTAGAAATATTTTTTAACATTTTTAGCAGTTCACGCCCCGGATCTTTTTTGTTTTATTTTTCGATTATTGTGGATTTCTACAGAACTCCCTTGTCAACAGGCGGAAAACAAAACAAATTTTACTCCACTCAGAATCATGTTTCGTTTGTAATATGTTTTTTATTACTCTAATATTTTTTTTAAGCAAAAATTAATTTAAAAAGTATTCTAAAAAAAAAATGAATACCATAATAATCTGAAAGGGCTATCACCAACATTTTTCTCCTCTATCTGCTTCACGCGTAATATAAAAAAGTACTTTAGGGATAACATTTTTCGATTTTCCCAAGAGTTTTCCCAGCAAATGTGAAAAACCAGAAAAAACATGGGAAACCAGAAAAACGGGAAAATCGGTACAATATATATTACTAAAGAAAATATATAATGTCTATTTAATTAATTAATTTAATTTAATTTTTCACGATAATATGATATATATTGTTGACAAAGCATCACTATCATCTGAACTGCACTCAGAATCGTTTTTCTGTTAATAATGGTTTATCGTTGCTTACAGATATACATTAAACTACCTATAACAGTGGCTGCATCCGTTTCCATTATTCTAGGACGTCTTTTATTCTTAAATTTTAATAAACTTATGACTCGTTTTTTATAAAATTATATATTTATACATATTTACACTAATTTTTTAAAATAGTAATAATGTATTATACGCTAAATACCCGATAGTGAAAGAGTATAATGTGTCGTACATTAACATTACGAATCTATAGTCTCATACAATTATTTCAAACGTAAATTGTATTTCTCGTGAGTATTACTGACGAAAACAATGTTTTTATTTTTTTATTTATTATTATATGAATTTAAATTCTCGTAGTCTAGCGATGAATAGATTTGTTTTACTGCTGTAAAGTTTACTTAAGCAAAACGTGTATCGATTCACACGGATATTCGTTGATAAAAAAGTTTAAACGGGCATTTTGAGCAAAATATTATTTCTTACTGGCTAGTATTTACTATTTAGTAGTTTGGGCTACACTATTCAGTTTAATTCTTACTAAATAAAATACGCCCGTGTCATAAACGAAATTACGTGTTGTACAATATACCTATGTATTATACTTTTGTAGTATATAATCGTTCTTTGGAAATAAGCAATGAGTTATTGTTCGGAATCGAACGAAGAAGAGGTAAGAAAACAGTATTATTTAAGCATTTTTAGATACAGGTACTTTTAGAACAGAAATCCTACTTACATAGGTAATTGATTTAAATATATAGAAATGCCTCTGTGAGATTGAACGTGAAGAAGTTCGCAAAGCCAACGACCGCCTCATCACTCGGATCAACGTACTGACAATCAATGAAAATAAACTTAGGGCCGAGTTAAAGGAATCGAAAGAATATAACAAATGTGTTCTTGCGAAATTGCAAAGTTATAAAGTAAACTACCCAGTTTGTGTTTTATGCAGTTTACAGCTCGTGGGTAGGCACTAATCCCCATATTTATCAGTGTACAAATCCTGTGAAGTTTACAAACATTGTTTATCGATTCGATTTGAATACATATTTAATGGCATTCATACATTTTATACTGTACTGTAAACATTTTTGTTTACACGAAATCTGTGCTCCGTAACGATTTGTTGGTTTACCGTAGCGATCAAATGTATGGCGGGCATATTGATTTACCATGGTTACCAAGTATAAAACCCTCGTCGTATATGAATGATATACAACTAGACAAATATGAGGAAATACATTTGTTCGGTAGTACTTTACTTTAAAACGATTTTTAGATTCCAAACCGTTTCACTACAACATGTTAAAAACTGACAACAAATATTGATTTCTGGGTTACACCGAGTTACCTATGTTAGCCGCAATGAGAAAACCATGACTAATACTATTCAACTCAGAATCGTATTTTGATTTACAATGATTTATCTTTGAATCACCCGACAAACCTTTCCACCTACTACAGTGGCCTACCCATTATGCGAAGTACGTAAGTATTTTTTTATTATTTAGGCCCAATTAGAAGAAAAAAGTAACACCGTTAATAAACTAACGGCGTGTTTGAAATCTAAAAATGAAGAAATCTTTAATGCGCATAAAAAATTTAATATGGTCTACCAACTAATGGCATTGGACTGCGAGACATGTAAGAAAACGGAATTTACGGGCACGAATAATGCGGATAGAAGTTCGGAGGTACCTGATAAATTAAAAACCTTGGGTAAGAAATTATGTGAAGCAACAGTTGCCTTCAAAGAAGTGTCGATGATAACGGAAAGCGAAGAAAACCGAAAGAAAAACATGGTTGAAAAATTAAAAGAAAATAATCACGCGAAACAAAAAGAATTGAGTCGTATGACGTCCAAGATTAAACAACTTCAACTTGATCAGGAACACAACGTTTCGAAAATCAATAAACAGAGAAATCTGATACAAGAATTAAAATGTAAAATAGAAAATATCGCTAATAAAATGTAACACTACGAACAATAAAAAATTAAAAAATCGTGATTATTGTTGTTTGCGAAACAAATTGAACCGGGTTTGTTC
Organism: Cinara cedri; assembly: GCA_902439185.1. Lineage (NCBI taxonomy): Eukaryota > Metazoa > Arthropoda > Insecta > Hemiptera > Aphididae > Cinara > Cinara cedri. Next base: position 69,998 of record CABPRJ010002391.1, read on the forward strand.
AAACAATGGCCGCAACAAAGAAATCGTGTGATAATTCCCGTGATTAAACGTTTTTAGGTGTGTATACCTTACAGAAAAAAACCTGTACAATATTTTACTCGATGTTCCATGAAAAGAATTATAACATACGTGATGCGACGTGAAATATTTATCGAAACCGATCGAATAGCAGAGATATTTGTTAAAGATCCGGGGCGTTTGTCTGTTATATTTTCGAAATAAAAAAAAAAAAAATCAATTTCACGTGACTGCTTGTCAATTTTTAAGACTACGGACTATTAAATGTATCATACCGTTATTAATTATACACGAACATGTTGATATGTTGAAATGACTGTCACTGTCAAAACAAATAGATATAAATTAAAAAAAAATATTCCAATGCTCGGCCTTCGCTCTATTTATAATATTATGATACGTCGAAAAACAAAGAACGTCGTATAACGATATGCTAAACGAAGTCGACGAATTCGAGTAGGCAATTTGAACGTGATCATTATTTCGTGGCGCGTATTAATTACAATTTAAAATCGTATTGCGCGAAATAAAAAAACACCCGTGAGCATAGGCGTCGTGTGCAGAGAGGCTAAGGAGCTTAAACCCCTCCCCCCCTTCCACAGGCGGTTTTTAAGATGGACCAAGGGTCCCTATAGTTTTTATTTGAAAAGCATTCGTACCTATCACGCATAATATTATATAATGTGTAGTTATTATATCCCAACAAAAACCCTCGTCAACTACGTGTAAAAACCTCACTGAAAAAAAAAAAAACAACTCAAGTTAGAAAATTCGTGATATCAAAAAGGGGCTAAGTAATTTCTAAAATTCATTAGTACAGAAATTGTTTTTTAATTGTTTGTATTTGATGAAGCGCGATGGTTTAACAAAAATAATTTAACTTGGATCGGCGGCTACTAATATTTATGATTACAAATATCTTTATTTTGTATGATACAATGCCGACATGAATATTTACATCCACATTTCATAATTTATTGATATCACTATAAAACTATTTAAGTATATAATATGAGTAACCGCCGAGCTAAGTTAAATTATTCGTATTACCTTATCGCACTTCATCAAATACAAACAATTATAAACAATTTCTATAATAATGAATTTAAAAAATTTCTTAGCCCCTCTTTGATATCGCAACTTTTCTAACTTGAGTTTTTTTTTTCCATAAAGAGGTTTTTTACACCTTGGTTAACGGTGGGTTTTTTGTCGGGATATTAATTATTTTTTTTTTTTATGGATTGATTAAATGGATGTTTGATGTATTAGCTATGAATAAAGCTGATTACGAATATAACTAGAAAATGATACTGTTGTAATACAGCGATGAAATAATTAAACGAAATTGTTGTTTTGTTCACCGCACACGGCCACAGTCACAAACAGGTAGTGTAAACATATACATTGTTGAATTGTTGAAAAAAATAGCGTTTCGAGTAAAATCTACGCTCGTACTTCTGCACATAACTCAAACTGTAATTATCCGGTCAACTTGGAATTTACAAAAGTATCGTCTGCTTAACATACTGATCAATGCGTGTAAATTTTAAACCAATCAATCCCATTAGTGTAAGCAAAAGAAAGGTCGGGCCATTTGTCGTAAAATTGCACAGGTTAAATAAGAGTTGGCTGTCGAGTTGTAACATACTACGGTCGAAACACGAGCTATTTTTTATTTTTTTTTTTTTTTTTTTTTGTTCTCACTTAGCTCTGCACCACGCCCGTGGCGCTGGATCATAACAATAATAATTTATTTTGTCATGATATCTACAAACCAACAGTTTAACAGATTACCCGGAGAGAGATAAACGTTTTGGTCGATATTGATAAAATCAGATATTCTAGTGTGAAATTAAATTATAATATAGATAATAAGAAGAAACAAATTTCGAAACGGTTGCAAACCAACTAATTGACAATTCTCGTGTGCGGAGTAATACACGTGTGATAAATAAAAAACAAATCGAGGCACACTTATTTGACATTTTCGGTTTACTTCTTGTGATTGATAAGAAAAACATTAAATATGAAAACGTATATTATGTATTCTACATTTAAACCAAAAATTATAATGCAAACGAGATTTTTGAGATTGGTAGGGACTTCACTCACATTTCCCATGCCCCCCCCCTTGTGTTCACACCTGAAATAGTCTATGCCCGCGAGTAGTAGAACTCCGTCACTAGAGTCGAATCCTGTCTCAGTCGACTCGTCACCGTTAAAATATTTCCTCTTTTTAAAATCTATTGGTTTTACTATAATGTGTTCAAATTTTATATTTTTAATTTTTAATTTCACAGATCACATAACAAAATACTTATCAATTATAATCTACACCGTCACGCCGTCAAAATCGACGGTGTATATTGACTTTTTACACGCGTGTAGATAATATCGCACTTCACCGTCACACGGAATTTGCCGTACCTATCTACTGTCATTCAGGATGGTAGGTGATAATAGGTAAAAAGTGCAGTCAGATGGAAAACCTTATTGGTCGGACAAAATCTCATAGTTCCGCGAAAAGTATTGATTTATTATAAATAATACCATATAGATAACCACAGATAATTCGATGACATTATTATTTATAATGAATTGATAGATAGGTACAAAACATATAAATGCGGTTTCATACGATACGCGTGCAGTACACAGTGCATACGTTTTGCTGCAATCATGACGATGTTTCCTTCTTTTAAGAAAAAAAAAAAGTGATAGTAACTATGCATGATATACGAGTAGTATAAATAGAGTTGCAGTAAGAGATATTAGCGATAATATCAGTCATACTGTTTCGTTCGACGCCGTATCCATAATTTTAATATCTACGGGTGAACACGAATTCGTGGTGATAAATCAATGATTTTCGTGGGAGAAAACATGAAAAATATCTTTTTTTTCTTTCCACGTATTTCTTTTTGATAAATGACAAATGATTATGTTATCTGATTTTCGAGCAATACGAAGGGCGTACAAGACACGGCACGTAGTGCACTATGATTAGTAAATTATTTTTTTATCATTTTTATATTGTAATATTTTTCGATCGAAAATAAGTGTGCATTTAAACGAACGGTCAGGTCACCATTATAGCAGGAAATCGAAATGGCTGACACTGCTGATGGGTGTGCCACTGTTTTAGGTGGAAAGTAAAAATGTAGCATATAGGTATGGAGTAATTTATATCTGTACGCAACGATAAACCATTTTTAATGAAAAACGATTCTGACCAGAGGATTGTTAGTTGTTTTTCCTTGTTGCCGAGGCAAACAACGAAAATTACAGAAAAAAATTTTAAATTAAATTTCTGTTTGTTTTTGTCTTCGTTTTACAACTATATTTGTTTGTGTTTTAATTTTTTAATTATTTCTTTGTTTTTTGTCATTTTTTTTAGCTTTCCATACTAACCTAATCGAAAAATCTCATTACATACAATGTTAAGTGTACGATTTTCTCGGGCTAAAACAACAACGCTAGTGGCGTCTGTCGCACGCGAACACGCTACATATAATTATATTAATACACTTATAAATACATTATATCGTTGCATTATTGCATACACTATTAGTGCATACCTGCAATCAGCAGTCGAAAAAATTAAAAAAATATTTTATTTCAATATATTAATAAAGGTTTATAATACAGTAAACGCATTAGTATTCGATATGGGTTATGGGTACGATTGTCACAACATATTAAGACTGTTGCAAAATGTACAACACGCGACTATAGGAACTAATTATCCCCTATTTAAACCGCTCCAAGCCTTTTTTTTTTTTTTCGCGAAAAAAGGTAAAGCCTATTTTATGTCCTTCCCCAAGATCGAATGACATCTCCGTACCGAATTTCATCGAAATCGGTTCGGCGGTTTAGGCGTGAAAACGTAACAGACAGACAGATGCACTTTCGCGTTTATAATTGTGTAGCGGGGATTACGAGGGAAATCTACAAACGACCCACTCGGCGTACCGACCGTAGAAACTATGGAACCGTCACGACGGTACAAGAGAGCTTTCGATCGGAGCCAAGTTTCCGGTTGAAAACGCCGTGTTTACCGACACGAAAGAAAACAAAAAGAAAAAAACACAAATAAAAATGCGTGTGTTAGGTACCCATCTCGCGTCGCATTTCTTAAATTGACAGCGATATTAATTTTTCGAGTGCGCGGGTATACTTACAGGTGTAATACATTTTGTTGAATATAATAATAATATAATGCGTGGCGGCCCGACGCGGCACAAACGCGACACAAAACCCAGGGAGAGAATAATGCGCCCGCTAGTGGCCAATAATAAATCAAGTACACATGTATACGTATGCGTAAAGGTGTATACATTATACTGAAAACCGTTTGAAATGATAACCGCAACGATGACCTTTAAAAAAAAAAAAAAAAAAACAAAAAATATTGTCAACCGCCTCGCGCCGAGTTTCCATTTGTTGTTTAATATGTAATTTTCTCTCGTTCGTCCGTTCGGTTTTATTTATTTTTTTTTTTTATTATTATTATAAATGAGGGTAACCCGATCCCGTTGTCTGGTCGCGAGAGCGCGCGCGCGCAAACACGCGGCCCGCACATAGAGCCCGCGCGCATAACATTATAATAATAATAAAAATAATATTCCACAGTGCGCGCGCGTATATATTATTTTAATATTATGATAAACTCGCGTATATCGTCCGGGCGGTTTATATGATCCGTCCGTTTGTGTTTTCGTTTAAAAAACGCCGACCGATTTGTCATCCAATTATAACGTCTGCCGCGGCCCCGACGCGTCCCAATTAAGGTATAATACCCACCTGACCGCGCGTGCGTATTTCTCGCGTGCGTGTTTGAATACGTACAGTTTTTGACGATACCGTATGTGTGTGTGTGTGTGTGTGTGTGTACGGCATATACCAGCTACACGTTATAATGTACGTAACGAACGTAAAACCGACCGGTACACGGGCGGGGGGGGAACAAAAAAAAAACACAAAAAAAAAAAAAAACGTTTACAAAAATAAAATAAATACGGTTTTCGAAAATATTCAAAACGGCCGCCGATTTATAATGACGCGTGTTGTATACTGTACGTTATAATGTTTCGTCGGAATGTGATAAACGTCCCGATAAATGCGCCGACCCGGGTACAATACGTTTTAAGAGTGTTCGGAACAAAATATGTTCGAATCCACGTACGGAAAACGGCGATAGTGTCTATCCGAACAGTAGTGTTTGAAAAAATAAAAAAAAAACAATTGAAAAATCGAAATCGGAGCGTTATAAAAAAAGACCGTAACTAGAAGGGGGGGAGGGGGTCCAGGGGCCCGGACCTCCACCTCTTCCCGACAATTTTTTTTTTTTTTTTTATAAGCAGAACTATTTCAGTTGTACGTATAGTTTATTCACTATTCACTATTCGACCTTTTACCGAAAATGTGTTAGCCACCCGTATTGTCGGTTTCGACTGCCGACGCCCGACAGAACGTTCTCGACGCACTAACGGGCGAAAACATTTTCGAGAAAAACGCTATTGGATAAAACCGATTGAATGGCCTAGCCTCGATTATTAAGCGTCCTGTACTAATTATTAAACGATCAGAACAATTTGTATTTCGTATTTTATTTGTATTCTTTAATAACGTCGATGGTTCCGCGCGCGCCCGTATAAACAATTAACTATTATGCGAAAATTGAACATTGCAATGACGGTGTGCGTATTTAATAATATTATGCATTTTCGAGCGACCGGTGAAGAAGTTTAAGGGACGCCCGTTCCCGCGGGCGCCCGGCTGGGGCGAGTCGACGGGACGCGCGCGTCTCCCCGGACGAGCGTTCAGGTCCTACGAAGTCGGCGCGGTTAGGCGTCCGCGCGCTTTCGCGAAAAATCGCGTTTTGTCGCCGCGGGCACGCGCGCCGAGGGCGCGGGACGTCCGGGCGTATCGGCGGCCGGACGGATTCAAAAAAAAAAAATAATAAAAAAAAAATAATAAAAAACCCTCAGTATATTATTATAATGGGCACTCCGCAACAGCAGTCGTCGTACAATTATTATTATTATTATTATTATTGTTACACCGACGGCGGCGGCGGTTTACGAGTGTCCGGGTCGTAAATCCCGTTCGACGGGCACCCTCATTATTGTGACGTCTTTTACGACTCCGTCAACCGGGGCGAACCCGGTCGCGATTGTAAAGCCCGCGTCCTCCGCGTACAGGTACGCGGTGCCGCGTTGCCCCGCGGATCGTCGTAAAATAAAAATGCCGCCGCGCGATCGCATACGTACGCGTGTGTACGCATGCACGTACGCACACACGAGTACCCATACGCCTACCCACGCAGACGCGCATATCCGTACACCTACCTGCGTACCTGTCGTCGTAATCCGCTGTCGCGTTACGGCCGCTAGAACACAATAACGTATTAATACACATACGCACACACACGCGTGTACCTACTAATATAGGACGTGTATAATATAATAATTATTGTATACACGCAACACAAAACGAGAAGGATACGCCGCCGAATAGGAGGTGAGAAATCTCGCTGTCGCGCTCACGTGATGTAATATACCCATACGAAATTCGTGTGTGTGCGCGCGACGCGTACGAGTACGTACCGGAGTCGAACCTTCAATTAAAACCGTACCCTGTGCGCGTAAAGACCCTTTTAACTGGCGTACCGCGTATACCGTTATTTAGGTATGTAGTACACACACCTACCCTTGAACGCCGACAAATAAGACTGGGAGATTAGAGTTGTATTGTGTTTCGTGGTACGGCCAACGTTGGTCGTTGTACAATCACGTAGATTTATTTCGTTCGACAAGGCCGATTTCGTGCCGTTAGTTTCAATATTTGAGCGGACCGGCCGACAACGCCGACATCGCGGGCGAATAGAACACTATCCGTTTTTTTCACGATATTATTTTGATATCCAAGACGCGAGCGTGTGAAACGTCACAGTCAAAATAACGCGAGCAAACACAAACACAACACGTTCTTACGACCCCGGGTTCGATGGCCGACCGATTCCCCTTAATTTATTATAACTAACCGCTCAAAATCGGTTTCTATCGTACCGGACGAAAATTTGATATTATCTAATTTTCAACGTTAACCGCAGCCTGTACAAATACTGTACGCTCATATGCCCATGTGACGACGAAATCCGGAGCCGGATCGTTAATGAAATGTGGATGCGGCTATCCATTCTGCGGGGGATCGTTGTTTTCCGCAAAAACAAACGCCGTCGCGAATCGACAGACGCGTTCTTCCTGACACCAACACCGTGCGTTTACAACCATTATTCCGCCGGCTTCATTCGGAATGTCCGCACGTTTGTACGGAGTTAAAAAAAACAGCATTCACCCGCAACATTACGGGACGATATGAATTCGTATTGAAATCCGACCGAACGTTTATCAATCCAATACGCCTGCAAAACAAACATTTATTCGGAAATTCGACACAAAGTATTGTGATACACGGTGTGCCGAATAACATTACATCTAGTAAACATTGTCCAAAACGTTCACACGTGACGGTGTACCGTATTTGAAACGTTTTTCTAGACTCCCGACGGGTTTTCTAAATAATTTTAAAAATTGACATAGGTACTGACTGACTGACTGACTATTCAGTATTCGAGAATGACGGTTGTGATTTAAAACGTGGTATTCGTCGCGGTGAATTTCAATGCTCTTTACACGACACCCGACCGCCACGCAATTCTGAAAATATACGTCATTTTTATTAATATCCCGACCCTAACGCCCACGAGTATATAACATTATACAATACAAATAATCGATTTGGTAATCCATTATACAGATGTTAACGCGCGAGGACCGCCTCCTCCGTTCGCTCGGGCGAACAGAATAATAAACTGACCCGCGCGGGTTTATTCGGCTACAGTCATTTCAATAGCCGACCCCCCAGGTCAGTGAGATGAATGCGCCGCGCGAGACTCGAGCGTTTTGATGAATTTTGATTTTTACCAGGAAATCGGCTGGCTCCATCGGATTTTCCGCGACAATATTGTAGACGTTTCGATTATATTATTTACTGCAGTTTATTGTGTCGGACATTTATCGTTTTATCGCTAATTTTGTACATTTCTACCGGTTCCATTTGTGGACCGACCGACCCACCAAATAAACTCGATTTCGGGAACCACAGTTGTTTTATTGAGTGGATTGAAACTATGAAAAAAATCGGGTGAACTTGTATTACTGTTTCGTTACGGAGTTCATTATATCGTCACGGGGGAAGGGTATTTTTTAGGTTATGAACACCTCCAATACAGATCGCCCAAATTAAACTAGGGTTGCCATGTAGGTTAAGCGTTCCTTAGCGTCAATATAGGGAATGTCTTTTGAAGGTCTCGACTTCCGAACCCCCTCCCCCCTCCAAAGTTTGTATGCCGAAATTTCAATATTCAGTAATTATCGTTTAAGAAAAATTATTTCTATGGTACAAAATAAACCGAAGAAAATTTCACTCAGTCTTTAGTCACCTTAACTCTGCTAGCGAGTGTTTTTTTTTTTTTTTTTTTTTTTTTTTTATTATAACTTCTTGGCGTGTATTTATTTTAACAGTTGTAATATCTGTCGATTTTTACATACAGTAAATAAATACATTTTTATATACCTGTCTACACACTTTGATCGACACAGATTTAAAATAATGCACGGTTTTTAAACGGAAACCATTTGGCAGTCAAACCAATTATGGTAATTATATAGGTGCGATTATACAATAGATAGTGCTGATGGGTGTTCGATTGTTTTAGTGAACGATCAAGAAAAATTGATATAATATAGAATAATTTAATTTGGACCCGTAAACAATGACGAACCATCGCTAAGGATAAACGATTCCGAGCGCAATATTGTTTATCGTATTTCATTTCCTATGTTAGCAAAAGTAATTCGAAATCAACAAAACTTATACCAACGATTGTCAACGTTTCCGATTTATTAAGAAAGCAACGAGGAAAATAAAAAAATTCTCTCTCCGATGCATCAAAAAGGTCGAAAATGCTACGAAACAGTTTCTATAGAATTTTCGATAGGAGCAATATTTCTGGTAGGAAAGTCGTTACTGCTAATGTGTGTGCGTCACTGTTTCAGGTGGTGATTTGGGAAGGTAGGATACACAAAATTATTTTATTTATATCTGTAAGCGACGGTTCATAACCATTGTTAACGAAAAACGATTCTGAGCTAAGTTAGTTTACGTACGGTTTATAATGCCAAAATATTTGAAATTTTTAAATTTCATCTTGAAACATTTATTAATTATGCGGCGTAAAAATCTGTCGTTTATCCGGTAGAAAAGTTGCGTGCAAATAAAAAAAAAAAAAACAAAAAAAAACGTCTTTGTAAAACAATAGCTTTTTCGCTCCACTCAGAATCTAAAACCAATGCTACAGACCCCTCGCTAATCCAAAAGCATCACGGTCATATCATTTCTCAGGATGTTTTCGTGCGATCAAATAAATAAAATCGCGTTATCGTAGCGAGTTTTAATTGGATTCGTTTAAATTGAGCTCGTCCGGCCGGCGGCCGTTTCATACGTTCGTGCGGGTGTTTTTTTTTTTTCATTTACCATACGCCGTCTCGGAGAACCGTACGTAGATAAATGTCGCGCGCGCGTATCAGTGTAACAGCTGCGCGCCGGTATACAGACCTCTAGAACGCGCGATACCCGAGGAATCGGAGATGCGCGTACGTGTTATTATTATTATTATTACACGAGAGAAATACGAGAAAAAGAAAAAAAAAAATGTTAACAATTTTTGACGTTATCCACTCAAACGGCGGCAATCGATTTATCATCCGCACAGCCGGTCCTTGCGAAAACCGTCCGGCCCTGCCGTTGTGCACGGCGCGGCGGTTCGGCTGATTTGTGGCTTGTAATTATAATGGATATAATTCATGCGCCCGGTAAACCGATATTGCCCCGTCTGTCCGTGGCGTATAATACGCGCGTGCGTACGCACACGCCCGATAACCTTTGGTTTTTTTTTTATTATTTTTTTTTTTTTTATTATTATTATTATTTCGCGTCCTCGCCCGTACGTATATGCACCGCGCGGGTAAGGCCGCGACCGCGTCTCTTATATTCCTCTCGCCGCGCGCCTCGACAACGGCGGCGCGTCTGCATTTTTCGAATTTCGAAACGGCGACGGGCTGAAAATTGGCTCGTTTCGACTACCGATATCGGATGCCGGCGAGCAAATACCGTGCCGCGCGGAACCACGGTGTACCGGTAATACCCGTGAGACCCGCGCGCACAAAGAAAATCGCGTAAATAAAACCATAAATAAAATCCACGAGAGGAACAGAAGAGAGAAGAACGTAAATTGTAAATTATTATTATTTTATTTTTTATTTTTTTATTTTTTTCCCCTCACAAAACACCAGACGCGCTCGCGTATACAACAATAATAATATTGTACGCGCGCTCGCGTGTACACGCGTACGTGTATAGTTACCGCACGTAATATTCCTAACGTTCAACGGAATGGAATACATAATATGATGTACATCGGTTTTACACCGGCCATAATAATAATAATATTATGTACTTTTTTACGATTTTCTGAAAAATCGCACCGACCACTAACTACATTATGGAATTATAAAACGGAGTATAAATGCCCGGTGGAAAATCCGCATATATTATTTTAACGTACGGTACGTACGTAATTTGAAGCATTCTTATTAACCGACAACCCCCCATCCCAAAAAAAAAAACTATAAAAAAACGATGATCTGAAAATAGCCGATGACCAAGGGTGTCCACAGAAATGTAAACCGGGGGGGAGAGGGGGGCAAATTCAAAAGTATAAGACTTTTTTTTTGCAACCTATATCTTACAAGTAATCATGGCTTATATTTAATCCGTGCGAGTAATAAAACGATTAATATTTTAAAAAAAAAAAAACGCTTTATTACGTTCGGCTTTATTTTCTTTTTTTTACCACTAAGTATATAGGGTTTATAATGAACCTCGCTTTAAATTGTCATTCTGTTCGGCCAATTCGATTTCATCCATATAGAACCAAATCAATACTAAACAAATCTCGAAAATATTAATGATATCAATAAACTGGAGCTCGAAAATCTTGAAAATTAAAAATGTTAACCACGCCTAGAAAAGGTTAATATAAGTATTATGTGAAAATGTCAGGCTTTTACGATTGTTTTCAACTGGATCATTATAAATAACCAAAATATCGAAAATAACGAAACCGTTTGTGCCGTAAACTATTACCTTGTTTACATATGTTTTTCTCTAGTTCTTTTCAATCATTAAGAATACCGCAAGATAAATCGAAAACAACCTCCTAGACACAACAATTTGATCAAAAATGCTAAAAAAAAAAAAAAAAAGCTGTCTTGTCAATTTTCGATTGAAGAGAGATTCCACCGTGGTTTTTGCCACGGCTGATCGGACGCAGTAAAAAGACTCAATCCGCAATAATTCGCAATAGTGAATAGTGTCGTTTACATACCGAAAGGATCCTTAGACCGGGTTGCACAGACATTCTATAAAAATACGCCCTAAGATAATGGTGGACGGGTGCAGCCGCTATTAAAAATAATTGAATGTACATCTGTTAGCGACGATTAACTATTGCTAACAAAAAGACGGTTCTGAGCGGAGTCTTTTTTTCGTATTTCCCGTGTTTTTTCCTGGTTTTTCACATTTGCTGGGAAAACTCTTGAGAAAAACAATCCTCCTAAAGTACCTCCCAAGTCAAATTTCTTTTTAGAAAAATTGTTTCTATGAATCTGTAAATTACAATATAATGGTAAAAATGGTTACCGGATAAACTAATTAATTTATATTTGATAACCCTAAACCGCGGTAAATATGTAGATAAGTATGATAAGTAATAAAATCGTGGTATCTTTGTGCCAAGAAAATAAAAAAAAAATTTTCCATTATTCTGTTATTAGCCATTAGGTTATAGTATCTGAATCGATGTTTGAAATGTACATCAACAAACTCAATCAGCGAATACGATCTATCCCAGATATGTATTGGGCCTCGGTAATGGGGTCATCACCTCGTTAACAAATTCGCCATTACTTGATGACGATGAGGATGACAAATCCATAATTTAAATTAAATTACCGTTGAAATTTTAGCAATAAGTACATAAATTCAAAAAAAAAAAAAAAAAAAAAAACTATCAGTAATTTCGGAAGTAATAACATTGATAAAATGTTAATATTTATGTGTAAATCGTTCCGCGAGGAGTTATAGATACGAATTTGGTTTCTGTCAACTATAGTCCCTTACAGGTCTGTAAATAGTTATTTTATATACTAACAATACAGAACGTTTGTGCAACGCGGCCTTTATCGTATCGTAAATCGTATACATAAAATTCTCGTATCACGCGTTTGTGGTCGCACTCCGAAACGGCATGATCGATTTTAATGAAATTTTTTTTTTTGTTTATTTGGTAGGTATGAGAATAGGTCGTAAAGTATTTGTCATACGCCTAACCACAACTACTGTTTTTTAATTATGATTTTAGTATTTAAATTCGGTTTTTAGGTATTATTAAATTATTTGTTTTTACGGATTACCTTAGACCTTACACGGATGAAATAAAAAAAAAAAAAATTGTGAAAGTTTGGCCAAAACGTATCCATGGTAATCAATATAAATAAAAATAATTCTAAACGACTATGTGCTATATTATTTTATGCAATAGAATGTATTGTTGTAAACCGTCTTCGCGTAATTTCATCAGTGAGACATTAAGTACAACAATGTTGTCTATTTGAGTGTGTGTTACAATAAACAACGCCAGCAAGACGCGACGGGGCCCATTCGGGCCGTCGAACGGATAGAGCGACACACGTGCGAAACAGCAGGGCAGAAAGAACAGACGGACGAAAAAATAAAATTGAAAAATGGCACGGGCGACGCTGGGCGGGACGGCACCACAATCGTTCTAAAGTTTTTCCCGACAACATACGGGAGTACAATTCTGCTTTTCGTGAAGAAACGTTATAGCAGAAAACTATTCGGTGGACTATCCACTTTCCACCTGTTTGTTGTTATTAGTCAGTCACCGACACGGTCGAGACCGAAATGGAATACGGATGAAAAACGGCACGGGCAACGCTGGACGGGACAGTCAGTTTTAATATGATATTGGATTATTAAATTTTAACGATAAAAATTCGGGATTTTTCGTCTGCATATGCGAACGAAATTAGACGGCCGGCAAGGGTTACGGGCAATCGACGAGATAATCGAAAATTCTCCACGACCAACAGTCGTCCGGCACGCCGTTTGAATGTTCCGTTCAATGCTATCCGTCGGGCTTGCTTATGCCGTAATATATTACATTACTTTTAATATACTTTTAGTACTTTATAATATTACGGTCTCGCCGAGACGGGGAATCTTTTTACAATCGTAATTCAATGCTCTCGCCACCCGTCCCCCGTCCCCCACCCCCACCGCTTTTTGAGGACTCTGCCGCAGCAGTACCGTTTTGGAATTTCGCCAAAACATTCGTTTTACGTTGCGTCCGGCGATCTCGTTGAATATTTCGTATACGACGACGGGCGCTATTCGAATACTATCGTATTATGCGGACGGTAAGGACGGTAATATTCGGTACCTGTATGCATGCGTGTACGTACTTAAGGAAAACCGAAATTAATTTATACCGCTGCCGCCAGCGCCGTGCGTCCGAATATTATTTTATTATTCATAATTGCTTACAGTTGTCTGCTGTGGATGAAGGAGCTGCGATAAAACCTACACGTTTTTATTTCAGTATATTATACTAACAAATCTGATTTTCAAAACGTTATTTTATCTCAATCGTATACGGAAAAATCTTAAAAATAATTCTTACATTTTTCGTTATCTTTGACAAATCTAATTATCGTCATCGCGCGTACACATTATCGTATTTTAATATACGTTAATTTATATAATTTACTATTTTTATTTTCTTTTAACTAAAATAACTCGCTTTGAATTTAAAAAAAAAAAAAACCACGCGTACGATTTTCATATCATTTGCCATATTTTTAACATATTTTATTATAATAATATATACAATGCACACATGCTAAATACGTCTACTTGTATTTAGCAAAAACATAAAAACTTGATCTTGTAATTTATTAGGTAGGTATTTCGGTATTTAGTGAACATTTTTTTTTTTCCAATACTGCTGATGGACATGTGCAATTGATTTCAAATGGAAATTAGAAGTAATATAGAATAATACAATTTTTACTCGACGATAAACTACTGCTAGCGAAAATTGATTCTTAGCATAGAGTGTTATTGGCTGTATTTTTTCCATTTTCGCCCAATTCAAAACAAATCCACAAAAATTCGATAACAAATGCTATAAGAAAGTTCCCAGTGATTTTTGTTTGGAACATTGGATTACTAAAACCAACGCTACCTCGCTATATTCCTCGTCCGTCGAGAACGGAGCGAGGAATGTATTGGTTTTACAGAGATGTTTAATTTTTTTACTCGGTGGATAACTTTTCTGCCAGCAAATTCGCTTCAATTTACAATCATAGAACTTTTTTTTAAAAGGAAATTTGTCTGGGGTAGTACACTAAAGTAGTCGTTTTTTTTAATTTTCACAGTTGTTTTCATAATAAATGAGAAAAACCGGGAACGAACACGGAAAGCAGGTACACTATTAAATAAATATTATCAAAGAAAATGTAATAATGTATTTGTAATTATTTTACCACGATAAATATTTTCGACGCAGCAACATTATTAATCGGACTACGCTCAGAATCGTTTTTCGTTAACAATGGTTAATCGTTGGGTAAGGCGACTTCTCACCAACAACAGCGGCCCGCCCACGTGCGACGTACGCCCGTCTTTTGTGTGTGTCACGGCAACATTTTTTAAATTCTGAGCGGAGCGATGAATGTATTGTAAATGACAATTTACATCGCCGCACGGTTCTGTCCTTGGTGACGGATGTTTTCCGATCCGAAACATCGCCGAACGTGTATAGCACCGTGAATATAATAATAAAAACGACGTTGTTCAAAATAACTTAACGTATACAACGCGGAGCAGCGTTTCCATTTATAGGCGTCGCGGAATATTTCTGTCCGGTGACCCTTCGGGATCGGAACGTCGAATACCGCAGACGAGTCTGTAGGGAATACCTAAATACATCGGCGTTCTGGTCGATTTTCGAATTTCTAACCGTTTTGGTGCACGCGTACGCAATAAAAATAAAGAGCAACTCCTATTATTTTTTTTTTTTGATTCTCGGCGGAACGAGGAATGTATTTGTTTTACAATGAAGTTTATCCGTGAACAACTTTTCTACCAGAAATTTCGCTCCGATTTTCTAGTGTAGCATTTTTTCTAAAAGGAAATCTGACTGAGGTGATAATTTAAGGAGATCATTTTTGTTAGGGTTTTTCATAATAAACAGGAAAAACTGGGAAAATGTATGAAATGTATTACTTTCAAATATTACGGCCTTTCAAAACATGTATAACCGAACTCCGCTTAGAATCGTTTTTCGTTAGTAACGTTAATCATTACATACATTCAATTTTCTCTTTACTTTCCCAACTTTTCATTTATAACAATGACTCACCCATCGTGTTAAGTATATTGGTTCTTTTTTTTTTTACAATAGATATACCTACCTTAAAAATCTCATATTGTACAATTTTATTGAACACGGATACTATTAGGAATATTATAAAATTATTACAAAATCGAAAAAAAAACGCAAAAAGCTTTTAAATTCGAACGTATTCGTGTTTTTTTTTTTTTTTTTTTTGTATTATGTGAAAAAAATTTTATGATAATTCAACCAGTTCAGTTATCATTAGAAACATGCGTTTTGTTTTTTTTAAATATCAATTTTTGTAAAAGGTATTAATTTATAAGATACTTGGTATAATAATATTTTAATATTCTACTATACGATATGTTTATTTTGCCGATTATGGAAAGCTTAAACTGGATAATTTTTCTTACCGACACATAATACTAACACATAATAATAATAATAATAATAATATTACATAAAAAGTCGGCTGACGGTTTTGCGAATACGCTCGATACTCAAAGAGAGAGAGAGAGAGAGAGAGAGACGAAGAAAAAACTCGTTTTGAGCTGTCAGCCGTGTATTATGATTATTACAACTGGCCGTGCCACTATTTTGTATACATAGGTACAATCATAAATATATCTATATATATATATTATATTATAATCCTTTTGTGAGGCAATGTACGGAATGACAAAACACAAGAATATTAAAAAAAAAAAAAAAAAAAACGATTCCGATACGGTATACGACTCATCGACTACCGGATTATGTTTCAGATTACGACGTATACGGTGAAAAATAAGTATTTTAAATAGCGTTACCCGTATTATTATCACGCCGAAGGAATTAAACGGCGATTATAAAAATGAACGCGGGCACGTGATACTCCTGATAAAATTGCTTTTGTCGGTCCGTAAAGAGAGAGAGAGAGAGAGAGAGAGAAATTAACGAAAAAAAAGTCGACCGCGAGCCGCGACGTGGAATGCGACGGCGACCACTCGAAATCGGGCGGCCCGCGCCGGTGCGCGCGCGTAACAATATTTATCGTCTACGATTTTCGTACGTACGTATAGCGTTTGAAATTTTTTTACTTTTTTTTTTTTATACTACTTTTAATTCAGGTTTGCGGACGGGGAGAGAGAGAGATTTTCGGTTTTTTTTTTCCCCGCTCCGAGATAAATTTGTCGGTATGCATATACGGTCGAGGCGGCACGATGAGAAAACTGGTTCCGGCGCGAAACGCGCACGCGCTCGTCCCGCGCGCCGAGTGCGTGTGATGCCCCGGTGCAGTGTACACTACACGCGCACGGTAATTAATCGAACCTAGTCAAATTGGGTGCCGAAAATATATATTACGTGCTCAACGAGATTCCGCATTCCGGTGCGCGCGCGGTGTGCTATGCACGTACCCGCGGGAAAACGAGTTCCCAGAGCCGTGAACTATCTTCGGGGGGTGAAGGGGGGAGAGGAGGGGAAGGATTATGGAGGTGGCGCGGCGGATTCGGGGAACACGTCGATTCCGGCATTTTTTTTTTTTTTTTTTATTCATAATTATTAGGCGGCGAAAAAGTTACGTCGATTCCGTCAGTTTTACCGGACCGGTATAGTACGGCGTAATTGCAGTACGCACTTTCCGAACGAAAATTCGGCTGTTAATATTATTTTTTTTACTATTTCACACGGCGGTATTGGTTCTACCATTTAGATCAGTTTTATTGTTTTGTTGTGGACACAGCGATTATAAATACGATTGTTTTAACTACTATACAGTATAACATTATGCACGTTTGCAGGTTATACAATATATTTTGTTATTTTTACGCACCTGTATTCGAGTACGACCGCGGGTGAAAATCGATACAGGTGCCGGGATCGACAGGTTGTGTTTTTAGACCAGCTGTGCCAGCGGGATCTATTGGCGGTGTATTGGCGGGATCTTGAAGATTTGATAGTCATGTTGAGCCATATTTCTATGAGAATACCGGGCGCAACGGACAACAGCGTTTTTGAAGTCCGGTTCGTGGAATAGACGACGATTTGGTCATCATATGAATCCAGCGATTTGAAAAAAAATCGCACATTTCATAAAGTGGACAAATTCGCCTGCGGGGTATAACATAATATACCCGGTCCTGTCGGGGAGAAGATGAGACCTCTATCGGAAAATATTAAAACTCGCGAAAAATCGTTTTTCCTCCGGCTTTGACGCGCGGCGCACGACGCATGCCCCAGAGACGATTATTGATTCGCCCTATCATATTAAAATGGACCTAACATACATTTTTTTTTAAACGCGCGTTTAACAATTTTTTGATATGCTACGTACGGATAATGTGTTGAAACTTGGATGATGTCAACCTTTCGTACACAGTAGAACCAATTTTGTGCCGTTAATTTTAATACTAAAGTTAATTGACTTATTATATCAAATTTATTCGTTTAAGTTGATTTTTTCGTTATTTAAATTTTCAAGTGACATACGGAATATTACAATTTAAAAACTATCGCATTATTCTCGCTTAAAAAATATCGAAAAAACCAAGACACACGAATGTTCTTCCTCTACCTCCCCTTTGTCTTCATTCCAACTATTATTTTGGAACGGCCACCCTCGTTCTAAACTTTCACTTGACCCGTTCCCCCACAGCTTTCTCGCATCCAACCGCCGTTCTCGCCGTTCTGTCATATTCAACCACCTCGTTTGCAATCGTCATCTCCTCCTATTTTCTCCTACGTCTATTTTCATTATAATTCTTACCGCTTCCGATTCGTCTCGCCGCATGACATGCCCGAATCGTCTCCTCAGTAGTTTTTTTCTCATTTTGTCCACTACCGAAGCCACACCTTAGCTACTTCAATTCTCATCCAATCTTTTATCGTCACTTCGCTCATCATCCCCCAAAGTATTTTCGTCTGTACTACGCCCATTCTCTGTATTGTTTTTCTATCAACAGCCCAACACACCGAACTATACGACCTAACAATAGCCGGTCTCACCGCACTCTTGCAAAACTTACCTTTGAGTCTCATCGTGATCATCTTGTCGCCTTTTATTTTAAATATAGACGTAACAATGAACACAATCAACGATATCGCGCGTGGCTATGCGATAAACGTGATGCGCGTAAAACCTAACCTAACCTAACCTAACCCTAATAACGCCGCCTTTCCGTTTTCGATTTGATAACGCCGGCCCGTAAAATGTGTGCACGCATTAAGCGGACGCATCTACCGCCTCGGTCCGACCATCGTGTAACATGCAAAACGGTTCTCACGCGGAATAAGTATAAAAACCAACTTGGTTTCGATTTTAGAGAAAAAGTACCTGTTACGAAACGCATAGAGAAACGGTATTTTGTAGCGGGAATGTCATGGGTGTTTTTTGAATTATAAACTGTGTACAAAGTTACAAAAAACAAACGAAAACAAAATGTTCGCCATCTTTTCCATCCGAGCTGTGTGCATTTTGAACAACACGAAAACCCCGTCACCTCCGAAATACCGTTCTCGGCGAATCGCGTACAATCGCGTTTGTTCACTCTAAAATCGAAATGCAGCTGGCCTTACGCACACGCATTGTTTTCGCGTGTTGCTGCCCGGTAGTCGGGCCGAGACGGCCGGGACGCGCGTGCAACGTCCTCTTAACGCGCGGGCGATACATTTCAATCGTGAATCGCCGCGTCGAAACGGGAACGAAATAACACATCAAGTGCGGACAACGCGACATTAAATCGTTATTGTTAATAAACGCAATCGTACACCGAAAACGCGGCACTCGATCGCGAGCGCGGCGGGTGCCGACGCCCTATATTATTATTATTATTATTATTATTATTATTATTATTATTATTATTATTGCGCGCGCCCGTTGAACAAACAACGCACACCCCCGCGCGGGCCGGTCCGGCAATGTGCCGACTCATTTCGATCTCGTTTACGATTGCCGCCGTTCGAAAAACGTTTTACACAAGTTCAATGGTATTTCATTTGGAACACGCCGCCTTTGTCTTTTTTTTTTTTTTCCATTTCTTTTCTTTCTTTTTTTTTCGTCCCTCCCCCCCCCCACCGCGCCGCCGCTACAACGTGCACGCGTACACAATACACGTACATACGTGTACGCGCGCCCGTCGGGTCATCAACCGCGCGTGCGCGACTCCGGCGGTGCACCGGAACGATTTTCGATTACACGTTATTGTGTACAGGTAACACGGGGCACGGGTGTTCGGATACGCTTTTACATTGCACGCGTACTTGAACTACCCAATACGCAATATTATTGCCGAAAAGACGGGGAAAGTGCGAGGACAACACGCCGTGAAAATCAACGCCGCAATATGACATGTGTCCCCGTCCAAGTCCGTACAGAATGGCCGGCCGAACGGATTCGATTTAAACGACAGCGGCGTAACGGGGAGTTTTTTTTTTTTTCACGGGGATGTTATTATCTTTCGTTCGGATGTGACTTTGTGACTTTGTGACTTTGTTGTGCGCGTACGCGGCGTATAACGCGGATGACATCATACGCACGTGCTGAGTGTACACAACGCGCATCTTGTAGAAATCTGATGCATAACGGCAGCATAATAGAGCGAAACACCCCTAACCCCCTTTGCTACGCCGCTGCATTTGAGTATATTTTTTGTTGAAAATCTCCAATATTCTTCCGGCCATTTTTTGCGCGGTAGACACGCCTGTAAATGGTACATGGACATTTTCAACTGAACATTTTATTCGTTTTTTTTTTTTTTTTTTTTTCTTACATATGGCCATTATTACCTATAGACTCGCGTCTGCGTCTGTAGATATCTGTACAGCGGCGGATCCGGAAATTGTTTAAATGGGTAGGGGCATATTATTTATATTTTCAGTAGGTTTATAACATAAATACATATGATAAATTAATATAAAATATACAAATAAAAACCGTAGTCCAATCGAAACGAAATGAATTCCGATATTTTTTTTTTACATCACCGTATTGTAAACTGTTTATTTACGTCTATAAGTATAAAATAATTGATTAACGAAATTATTAATAAACGACTGTGCGTACGGCATCGTCCATATAGATTATCGTTTATAATGTTTCTACGAGTAGAAACAGTATTCAACTCTTGGTTAACGAACAATGAAACAAAACGAGTACCTATACTGAGTCATCCGTACACGTTATAAATATTTAACGACGGTGGCGCACACGAGGGCGGGGACGTAAGGGGTTATATACACCGCCATTAGCTAAAAAAAAAAAAAAACACCTAAAATACTAGTGTTTATTTAGTAATTTTACCGAGAAATTATTTGTTTCGGCCTGGAGAGTTGTCGCGAGGAACAAACTAAACGAGTTCGATTTGCCGAACAGAACTCGGCTCGTTTTGATCCGGCTTTTAAATACTCGTTGTCGAGATAAGGAAACCGGGTGGCGAGGAGGTGAGGTAACTACGAAAGGAGATTCTACGGTTTATTCGTGCGCCGCGATTATTATGTTCGCAAATAATTCGCATAATCGACTTTCGCCGCGTATCGTACTGCGGAACACCGCAAAATACGTGCACCGCAGCGCGTACCGGTATAGTGTGTATTACACGCAGTTGAATAGCCTCATTAGAACGCTTGCTTTATATAATAATTAACTATTGTGTGTGTGTGTGTGTGTGTGTGTGTATGTGTGTGTGCGTGTGCGCGCGCGCGCGCGTGTTTATGTGTACCAACTTTACTGACGTATGCGGTTTACACCGGGCACAAAGTACCGACTAATAAATTATAACACGATACGGGTAACTCCACTCGTAACTCACGACAACGACTTTTAAATATTATAAGTGTTGTATTATAATATTGTGTGTGTACGACGGTGGTATTCGGATAATGCGCGGTTTATGATTTATTTGAACACTGTGTACGCACGTATGCGCCAGACGCTCGTTGTGTAGCCCAGTTAAATTTTAATTATACATACGATGTCCGTTGAACGTTGTTAACACCTTGTCTTTTCGTTAAATAAAAACCGGTAGTGACGATAAATTGTACTAAACAATGTATAAATAACACATAGGTGTGTAACGTAATATTTTATCGTTTGTTTATGAATTAAAAATAAAGTGCGACGACGTCTGAAAGTACAGTATTGTTAACCGTGTACCTATGACGAATGCGATGAATTTGGAAAAACTATGATAAAATCGCAAACGAGTGATTATTACTTAAAAAAAAAAAAAAAAACCACAAAACCTTACTTGCAACCTTAATAGCGGACAAAGTGGCGGGGGATGTGTTCATTTTTCCGCGGCTCCTGTTCTGAACGGTTGTTGATTTTGACGGAAGCACGGGTACAAAAAAGAGAACCGCAGCGAACAGATCAAACGGTTGAATACAAGAATAGATAAGTTCACGCATTTGTTTTTTTAGGATTTCAATAAGTTACAAACTAGTTGCTAATTATCGCCGATCGGACAAAATGTAGGAGGGGAGTGACCTGCGCAATAGGTATATGCATACCTATACTATACGTATGCATTTAAAATTAATTCGAATTCAGAAAATATATTTAATATGAACACTCGTCGCTATTGACATTGTGCACATAAAACATTTTGAATCTTGATAACAATATGATATTTAATTAAACAAATCAATTGTTTTAAATATGCTTTTCCACGATCGTTTTTGTCGAATTTTCCCCAAGAATAGAGACTATTGCACTATTTTTTACTGTTGTGTAATATTGTGTAATATTGTGTAATATTTTTTTTTTCCGCTACTCTTGGACACTTAGCGGTCCCTAAGGACCAAATAAGTCCAAACTCGGAAATAACAGGTTTTTTTTATAGGCGGATAGAAACGATACAATTTTGGTGGAATTACCTATAGAATATAAATTTTCCCCGTGATTTTGGAGGGTATTTGTTGGCTTCGCGCACGTCCCTTATAAATCACCCGAATGAAGCTAATGGGTGACATTTTGTTTAAGCATGCCGGGTTTAAATAACAAACGTTTTCGAGCAGATTTAACTTACCTTCCTTCGCACGCGACCGTTTGTAGGATCAAGTTTCATATTTGCACAGGAAATGCCGGGTTTTAAATTTCCCTTCAATGCAAGTATCGAGAACAAAACAAAAAATTGTAACGGCAAAACATATCTACTGGGTGAAAATGACGAGACGGTACAGTATACTGTGTTGCTGTTCACGGGTGTTTTGTATCACATACTTTTTTAATTATAATTTCATTGAAATACGTTTTTAACTCGTGTAGGTACAATATTTATTGTTACCGAGTGTCAAATTCTAATGATTTCCAATCTACCGGTAGGTATGTAGTAAAAAAAAAAATAGTTGTTGTCTCGTTATATTTGGCTATCGTCTACGAAAATCTATACTGGCTAGTTGTTTCCTTGATTAAATAGCTATTGTAACCTTGAACAAACGACGATAGGCGTGGCCGAGTTTCAAATTATTGTTAGACAGCCCATTTGCGGATACTGAATATTATAATATAATGCTATCTCATCATATTATGTCTATACCATCATCACTACCTATTATTATATTTAACGTTTTATAAAACTACGTGCCGCATTATTTTTTTTTTTCTTTTTTAATTCGCCAAACTATCGCTGGTGATTAAAATAACAATCGAAGTAAATGTTTATAGCATGTTTAATACACGTGTGTATATCCATTACGTTGAAAAATGTTTAAAATATCATGGTCTTCGGGCGTAGACATTTTGGTGGCAACCGTGTTTAGTATGTAGAACCATTTGAAGGCGCGTGTCCGAAGATTTTTTTTCGGGGGGGAGAGAGGCTGATCGCTTTCTTTCCCATAAATACCGTTCCGACGGCGCAGAAACCATCCTATTAACTTTTTATTTAAAGTATCTGATTCTCGAGGTTTCAACCCGCAAACTACCCGCTTTACTAGATATAACACGAATATAGAGTTAAAGTTTTAAATACAATCAAACGAACGAACTTTTCCACATTATTTGTGATCACGTCCAAAACGGCGACGTCGGAAAATTGCACGCCCTAACGGTCGCTTCTACGTGTCCTTGGTCCCTTATTGTTTACACTTATTTACATTGTATTGAAAAATAATACATTAATACATTTCGGTAATTTCATAAACTTTGTGTGCGTATAAGAATTTTTAACGTAAAACTAAAGACAATTGAAAATAATATTATGTTAAATCAAGAAACTGTGTTACCATAGTCACCTTGATAGATTTTAACCTAAAACCATAAACACTGTCATGATTTTTTTTTTTGGTCTAATTTTTATCCTAAATGTCCGTTGATACGAAGAACTTGTTGAATGGCGCACATATTTTGGTTAGGTTGTACCCGCTGCTTGAATTTTTTTTCATTAAATGCCATAAGCGTGAATAGGGTCATACGTTCAAAGACTTACTCCCATTCTGAATCCGTCTACGAATAGTCCCCCCTCGTGGATCGTATCTCATAGTTACGTTTTAATAATAAGAGGCCCCGAACGCTCCGCAAATCTCAGACGAAATTTCAGTTCCCGCCACGCTTCGGACCATTGCGGACTTTTTTTTTTTGTTTCTTTTTCTCCGTTTAACCGACAGCAGCGGCGACGCTCCGTACTTGCGCTACGAACGCGTACGACTCGTGTCTCCCCCGTTCGTCCTTTTCGCGTGTGCGAGCGATGATCGATCGGTAAACAATCCGCACGGTCCGCGGGCGTGTGCGTTAAGAGGTCGTGCGCGAACGGCGTGTACGTTGCGCGCGCGCGAGAACGGCCGGCCGGGTCGGGAATAAAAATAACAATAAGGAAAACACGAACGAGAACCCGGGGCTGAGAACGACAATCGATCAACGGGATGTTGCCGCGGCGCGGCGTCCGCGCAACGCGACACGGCCGGACACACGGTCGTTCGTTCACACGCGCGCAAAATATTTGAAAATATTTTTACGTCCGCGTCCGACGGCCGCGATGACGGCGACGAGTATTATTATGCGTACGATCGTAACGCGTGCCGGACAGGGCCCGCGGCCCGGTGCCGGCGCGGGACCGCCCGCCCGTGCCGCGACGGTCTGACGCGCGCGGGCTCCGGATCCTATACAAACATCACGGTTTATAAAATCGCCGTCACGTCGGGCGCGGGCACGCGGGATCGGATCCCGGCTTCTTATTTACACTTCGCGGCCGATTGATTAATATTATAATCGAAAACCGTCCGGCGGAGCGACGGCGTTTAAAGCGGACGACGACGACGGCGGTAATCCGCAAAAGCCGTTTTGCCGTCGCGTACCCGATGTGTTGACGCGGCCGGCACCGCGTTCGTGAAAACCGTTTACGAAAGAAAAAAAAAAAAAAACATTTATAACGTTTATATTATTACACTTATACTCTTGCGCGCGTGTGTAGGCCGGGGCGAACGTGTTAACCGGGTTCTCGACAAGTATCCCGCCGTTTCCTACTGCGCGCGGCCACCGCCGCCGCCGCGGAGCTTATAAATTATCGTTATTATCGTTGCCGTTCCCGTATCTCGCCGCGGTGTTGTTTACGATATTTCGGTAGGTGCCGCGGTTTGTATTCGTTATTTTTTTTTTTTTTTTTTTTTTTTTCTTCTCTCGCGTTTTCGGTCCGCGCGCGACACCGGCCGGGGACGCGTGTTCGATTGCGCGACCGGCGGACGAAAAGAAAAAAAAATTCCTTACTAAAAAAAAAAAAAAATGACGGGGACACACGCTTCGCACGATGGCCGTCGATGGGCGGGCCACTGTTGCACGATAAAAGTCGGGAAGGCAGGATATAGTGGAAAATTCGATATATATCCGAACGCGACGATTAACCACTATCGAAGCTAACGAAAAACGATTCGGAGCAAAGTGTCTTATATACATTTATGTAAGTTTTCCCGTTTTCGTACTTTTTTTCCGATTATCATGGAAAACCGCTAGGAAAATGAAAAACTAACCTCCTCAAAGCATCATGGAAATACGATTTCCTTTTAAAGATGGTATACTACACTTGAAAATCGGAGCAAGATTTCTGGTAGAACAGTCGTTCATAGATAGAAAAAAAAACAAACATCAAGGTAAAACTTTTTCCTCGGTAAGCTCCGAATTTAAATAAAGTAATGAAAGAAATGGGACATAAAAATGTTCGGATAAATTAAAATCGAAAAAGTGAAAAAGTCCACCGAACAAAAACCGCGAAAATTAACACTTCCGGTATCTGTCGTTCGATTTTTTTGATGTTTTTTTTTTTTTTTTATCGTTTGTTTGGTCGTTCCGGCAATTGAATGACGACCGACAGTAGGAATAACTCACAGGTATATATAGGAGCGGGGATATAGACGGCGCGGGGAAAGACCCGGGAACGCCGGAAGCGACGAATCGGGTAGGAGAACGGTGCGAACAAATGCAAAGGCCGGACCGGGAACCGAACGCGGATCTCCGGCCCGCCGGTCTGTCACGCGGTTTACCGCGGCGCCCGACAAGCAGTGAGAACGTTACGTGCGCTGTACGCGGTAAATTCTCGTCGAAACGAAATCGCCGGCCGTTCTTTTTCCGTTCTGAAGCTACGGGGAGACTGGAACGCACGGAGCGCGGTGCCGGAGCCCGTTTGAAGGAGATTATTTTATTTTATTTTTTTCGTCTGCACTGTAGGCGACGATAACAATACGCGGCGTACGTCGCACGCAGTCGTCGGGTCGGGCTGTGCACGAGCGGGGGGAGTGGGGTACTTGTAGGTAACAACGATCGTTGCGTACGGTCCGCCGAAACCAAACGCCGCGGCCGCGCGCGCGCGCAACACGTTTACGACCATTAGCCGGGGTCCTTTTCTATTTCTTTTTTTTTTTTTCCTTTCGGGTCGGGATCGGATAATTAATTATCCGTTTCGACCGCGAGTTCCGTATTTATATCGTCGCCGCCGCCGCCGTCGTTTCCCGCCGGCCAATAATGTTATAATAACAATACGCGCAGGATAATTATTATTGTTATTATCGTCGTCGTCCGCGGCCGGTATGCGCGCGTTGTTTTACCGCCGTGCGCACGCACAAGCGGCCCGCGCGACCGCCGTGCCGCGCGTTATTTTCGTGTACGTGTGACGCACGGTGCCTAACCTACGCGCGTGCTGCCTAACCTGCGCGGTGATATTATACGCGTTCAAACGCAATGCACGAGAGACAGAGACAGAGAGCGGGAGAGACAGAGAGAGAAATATCCGTATAAAAATAAACAAGAAAAACGAAGACCTCGTGCACGCCACTCGTACGTGTGTGTGTGTGTATAAATATATTATTATTATTATTATTATTATATTATTATACGTACACATATAGAAGAAAAAAAAAAAAGAAAAAAGATAGTCGGTCGCCGAGGTGTCAGCCGATACAAATTGTTAAGGTGGGTGGCCACCACACCATGTGACGATAACATCGCCGCCGCCGCCGTCGCCGCCGCCACCTGAACCGGAGTCGTCGTCGTCGTCGGTTTCGGTCCCTCCGCCAGCGCGCGCGCCCGAGCTCGCGATGATTCAATCCACTCAACGGGGCCATACGTTACGCCGCCGCCGCCGCCGCCGTCGTGCCAAACCAGTTCTCTCCGCGCGTTTTTTTTTTTTTTTTTTATCGTTATTATTACCATTATAGAATACTTATATATATGTATGTATGTATACACCACGAGTATTTGTGTATTTCGTGTTGTTTTTGACGTGCGTGTTTTTTTCTATTTTTTTTTTTTTTTTTTTTTCCCTGACGAGTATCCAATACACTGCAGTGTTCCGAACAGCGGCATTCCCGAAAAAGAAAACCGAACCGCATTTTCGGTGTCATTTCACAACGTTCGTCTATTTAAAACGCGCGCGCTTTTCATTTTTTTTTTTTCACGAAAAACGTATTTTCGGTATGTAAAAATGTCCCGATTCTTCCCGCGCATTACTCTCTCAAATGTATAATTTAACTGGCCGCCCGGGGCCGGCGGCGTAGCCAGGATTTTTCTTCGGTTACACGATTATCCTACAGCTGTTACGTTGATGAATCGCACGATTAGCACGACCTGCATGACTGACTAGTTCATCGTCGACCAGTCCAAACCACTGAACGGATATCTATTATGACGTAGGCGTCCGCGGAGAAAGGACTTTTGTAAATTCGACCTTTAAAGGGGGTATAATAGGGGGTTTTGGGTATTTTCGGTACGGATATCTAATCGTTTATTTATTTATTTTTTGTTTATTTACGGGTCACCTTGATGATGCGAATGAAATAAAAAAAACCCGTTGAACCGACAAATAAAATCAGCCCGGACAACTAATAGGTACACGATATACCTAATCGTCACGTACAATATAATCTAATATTTCATTTTTTTTTTTTATTTATTATTATTATTCAAGGTAACCACAAAAACCGATTTATTCACAGCTGCAATTTTTTAATTATAAATAATTTGTTGTTTTTTTTTCTTTTTTTTTTACATAATCTACGAAACCGAATCACCGAAACATTCAGACGCCTACATACGGTCTATAGTCGTCTAACGTTCAATAAAAGTAATATTATGTGTGCGCATGAATGAAACTCAAACGTAATAATATTACACTGTATTAACAATCGCGGAGATCAAGATACCAATAAATTATACGCTTACCTACTGAATTATAAATTTACATCTAAATTATCGATCGTCTATAGTAAAAAAAAAAAAATAATCGAATATTAACTTTAACCGATTAGCTGTATACACCATCGAATTATATTCGATCGGTTGAAAACTACTTTCGATTGTCGAAGAAAACCGTTCGAGTTTTCCGAATAAAAAATATTCGATAGTACGGAAAATCTAAATAAATTATCAGAAACCGTAGGACGTGTATATGAACCGTACAGAAAGTGCCGATCGGTAGTTTTAAGGTAAAAACGTTAAAAAAAAAAACGTTTTCTTATTCGTTTCACCCGCGTCGTCTTTTCCGGTTTTTACGCGGCGCCGGTTTTTTTCTATTCGCTTTCCGTCGTTTATCATAAAAAGTCAGAAAAAAAAAAAACAATAATTTCGAACAGATTTTTTTTTTTTTTTCTTTTATCGCTATCCGTAGTATTGTGTTTCAATAATACGATATCGGGGTCACTATTTTCATACATACATCACCGCACACAATATAATTTAGTACTTTCTCTCGCGAAATAATCTCGCGCACGTATCTCTCGAACTGCGTGCATTATGTTCTACCCTCGCGGTCATTGTCGCGGCAGATACGAGTATGTTCTTCGCGATTCTTATCACTATCGGGTGGTGCACCGTGCCTGCACGCCGTCCTCGTTTAATGAAGTGGGCGTGACGGTCCTGAACCGAACTAACGGGCGACACGGCAATCGGCCGATAGACGACAATAACAATTATTAGTGCGCCGATAATTGAACGGCAACGGCGTTCACAATGCGTTTCGACAAAGTCGGAAGCTTTCCGTACGTCCGTTGTGCTACAATAGTTTTAAATTAAATGTTTAGAAAAAAACAAAAAAAAAAACCATTTTTTTTTTTTTTTACGAGATAATGTTGTCTTGTCTTTGATTCTCGGCGTAACGATTTTTGTTTTGAGCGCATACCGATCCCGAGTGTGTTAACAGTGTTTAAATCAAGTAACGAAAACACTGTATTGACCGCGGTTATGGCACCGATCACGAAACTCGAAAATTAGTCGGCACCGATTGTATCGATCGGTCCTGTTAAATAATAAAAAAAAAAAATAACGACTAAACGGCATAATAAAACTGGTATACGAGCTGCTCGCGACTCTTCGGCCGCCGGGCTTCGCGTTTCGATTAACGGGCGGTTCGGTGATGTTTTTCCGCCGCCGGTTTTACGAGACAATCAACGGCTGGGTGCGAGGGTTTTTTTTTTTTTTTCAAATTCTCAGCGGAACGAGGAGTGTATTGGTTTTACAAAGATGCTTGTTTTGGGTTTTCTGTGAACGACTTTTCTACCGGCAATTTCGCTCCGATTTTCCGAAACGAAATCTGACTGGGCTGGTACATTAAAGAGGTCGTTTTCTTTGATTTTCCGTAACCGTACCCCGCTCCGAATCGTTTTCCGTTAACAATGCTAAATAAATGCGTGCGGACGTGCATTTAATGTCCGATTTCTCGCCTACAACAATCGGGCCCACCGGTCGTGCGAAGTCCCGCGCGTTTCATTGTTTCCGCGAGTGCCTGCGCATTTTCGTTTTCGTCGTAACGTCCCCGCGCACACGTCAAAACAACACCCGCGGCGATACGGTTCCGGTCGGCCCGGCCGTCCCGGTCATTTGTCCGCGGAGCACTGCGGCGCAGCCCGACGGCGCGAAACGCATTTCCCGTTCCGCCGTTCGGCCGTGCGCCTGTCGGGCCGCCACCGCCGGATTGTTTTCCCGCGCGGTTTCCAACACGGACGCGGGTAACGTCCCGGCAACACGGCGGCGCGATAACGCCGCGGCAGTCACACCCGGCGTGTCGAACGCCCTGTATGCACGAAAATGTGTAGCACCCGGGCGTCGCAGTGGGACCGCGCGATGATGAATCGATTATTGCGTTCGGCGGCAAAACTCGCGGGCGCGCGAGCGCGCGCGCGCGCGGCGCACCGCACCAATTACACAACAAACCGCCTCCCGTGTTCGGTGTACCCGCGCACACGACCGCGTAAGAATATATTATTAATCACGCGACCGCCTCTCGGCGCGATCCCGGATAATCCTATTGGCGGTCGCTACTGGTTTTTTTTTCTTTCTTTCTTTCTTTCTTTCTTTCAATTCTTCCTCCGGTAGCACTTCTCCCGGCCGTCCTCCCGTCGTCGCCGCCGTCGCCGCCGCCGCCGACGGTCGTCAACGTTCGAACCGCGCCACGAACAATAACAACACGCGTATATTTCATACGGGTACGCGCGCTATTTTTCGCGGGACAGTGCTCCTTTTTTCTTTTTTCTTTTTTTTTCCGGCGCGTCGTCCCGCGCCCTCGACAACACAGTCGTGTGCATGAAATTGTACTGTTGTTGTTGTTGTTGTTGTTTTTTTTTTTTTTTTTAAACATTACGGACTACTAACATGTTTGTGATTGTGTGTACGGTTTGATTATCCGTTTGGATTTCAACGCTTTACGGTCCGACCTAATGCGTTTCCGGACGGCCGCGAGTAGAGACTGACAGTAGGTAGCGACAGCTGGTGAACCGTTGTCAACGCCACAAGCACCGGCGACGTATTAATAAAGTTTTTTTTTTATTTAAAAATCAATTTAAATACGTTT
The DNA here is from genome assembly GCA_902439185.1 of Cinara cedri. Taxonomy (NCBI): domain Eukaryota; kingdom Metazoa; phylum Arthropoda; class Insecta; order Hemiptera; family Aphididae; genus Cinara; species Cinara cedri. The sequence continues at coordinate 100,865 of CABPRJ010002391.1, forward strand.
GCTTTAGGTTTTACTCGTGATTACTTACGTTTCAAAGTATTTTCATGATAACGAAGACGCACACCAAACGAGTTGACGTTACGATTTCAAATAATCAGTTTTTACTGTCGATAATAGACAAAATAACAACAGAGTAATCAGATAAAACAAAAATGCATATTTATACGGAGACGAGCCACGAGCAAGATTGGCAGAATAGTACACACATCGGCCAGTTCTTTCGAGGAGTTTTTTTTTTTTTTAACGGAGGACCTAAATTTTAAAACGTACGTTTTCGGATTTTTTTTATCTGGTCACCGTAATTATACGTACCTACCGGACGATAATATAAAATCGTAATACACGCGGACGGAAACGCTAACGGAATACGCGAAACGAAATGGCGGCGGAAGACATGGGCGCCGGCAGACGAGATAAGAAGAAAAAAAAATCGTATAAAAGCGCCAAAATCGTATCGTAGAAAATCGCCAATCCAGGTACCTGTGTACCACGGTTAATAGACACACACGAGTGTACTGCAGTAATAGATGTATTTATTAACCGTGCTTATGCTAAAATGTTAAATTCAGAACTATACTGACTATACAAAACTCGTTCAAAAACTCCGAACTTTCAACATTAATCGACAAATTTTTCATCCGATTATTTTCAAAAAACGAAAAAAATCAACAAATTTGTTAAAATTATAATTATTTTCGTTTATTTTATTTTTTCGTATGTAGGATTGGTATCGCTCGCTTCCGTGACTTTTTCCGAGTACATTTGTTTTTATTGCTTCTCAATAAAATTCTTCGGTTCGATTTCGCTGATATTTTCGTAAAATATATTTTTCGAGTTTGGCGATTTCGTAATAAACCCAAAAGAAGAGTAACTTGACGGATTCGGAGATTTTAGAAAATTCGTGTGCATTTTTTTCCAGTTCCGGAGGGATGCGAACATTTGCATGCGGTTTTCGCCAAATTTGAATGTCAATTGAAAAACTGAAAATGCGCCCTCGAGCGGCGGCGAGTTCCGCTTCGTTCGGATTCGTTACGAAATCGCCAGACGCGAAAAACGGATTTCGGAAAAATATCGTCGAATCAAAACGGAAAACGTTTGTAGAGGTTTTATACGACGCGCAGACGCGCTCGGCATGAGTCGCGGGGAGCTGGGTTTGCAAATCGTTTCGCTCTTCGACGCTCGGTTTCCGGGCGATGTTATCAGTCTCGATAACTTTTCGATTGGCCCCCGCGCGTCTGGCATAGCGAACGCCGTCCTCGCCCGAACGCGCGTCCGAACCGTACGTCGAGCGTGTGGTCCTCGGCCCGCGCCGACAATAACAATGCCGCCGTTCGTCTTCCGCGCGGCGTTCCGTGCGTACGTACGGATCGCCGTTGCGTTTTCGCCGTCGGTTTGTCCGGTCGTTCCCGGCGCCGCAATGAGCGCGACAACGTTCCTGTGCGGTGTGCGCGTTCCCGCCCGGGCGCCCGTACGCCCGCCGCCCGGCGCACGATTCGATTATTGTTTTCGTGCCGTTGTCAATGCGACGGCGGCCCGAACGTGAATCGTGATACGCCCGGTGCCCGTAACACACGATCGATTAAAAAAAAAAAAAAAAAAAACGAGATTGCGCGTTGAATCGAAAACAAATGACAAGGCGAAATTTAATAATTTTCAATCGCTCCCCGGGGTCTCGTCGAAGCCATCGCCGATGACGTACCCGCTATACATATGCATATACGGATGACCGCCGATTTTTAAACAGTCATTGTGTAATCATTTCATGAATGCGTTTTCGTGAGTTTAACTGTCTTTTTTTTTTTTTTTTTACGTAATGATATTAATTATTCTTAACTCTGCTGCGTTTTCTACTGTATGCATTCAAATATCTCAACGGTTTTTATCGAGCTGCGCGTATTTATAATTACAAACGCAGCAGAATTCCAACAAAATATCATTTAAAATACTGTAACGTGACACTTTTACACGTACGGTGCAATCGATCGCGCAATTGATACAATGTCGAACGCTAATCGACGTTTGAAAATTTCAGCGCTGAAAAATAATTAAAACAGTTTCAAAAAAAAAAAAAAAAACCCGAATTCTCGAACAAAATAAATACACGCACCCATAGTGTCCCCCTGTCCGCAAATAAACCGGGCAATTATACGAATCAGAACACCACGACTTTGAATGTCCGCGTTTATTGATAGAAACGAGACGGAACGCAGCAGGCGGTAATGGATCAGCGGGTAAATAACAGTGTTTTTTTTTTTCAGCGGTTGACATGTTCACGGATGTTCAATGCGACCTCCCGAGACAATCGAACTACACGAAAACCCGAAGCAAATCGGTGACGGCTGCGTGCATTTCAAACTTCTGATCTTACCCCCTGTGTTTTTTTTTTTTCTCTCTGCGTGGTAGTATGTTAGACGGCGTTTTTATCGACCAATATTGTCAGATAACATTGAGGAACTTTTAAGTGCGGCGTCTGTTGAACCGGTTACAACAGAGGCGCTCCTGCAGCGAGTACAGAATAGCCCCGACTGTCGGGTTGATATGGTCCTCGTGATCGCGTGCGTCGTTGAACATTTGTGAACATTTCCACTACCGAAAAAAAATTCGATATTTACTCTCTTTAGCAGATAATTTCATTTGCATTGCATTTTGCGTTTTTCTTTTAATCGATACAGATTTTCACAGTTGTGGTATTTTACAATGATATTTATTATTAATATTTATTTTTTTTTTTCGGACAACTTATCTACCAGCAATTTCGCTCCGATTTGTAATGATACCATTTTTTCTGAAAAGAAATAGGAACAGGGAGGTACTTGGGTGAGGACATGTTTTGGATTTTTTCAAAAGTTTTTCCGACAAATAGAAAAACCCGGAAAAACGGAGAAAAAACGAGCAAATAGGTACAACAATAAACAGATATCAAACGAAATATATAATGCAAGTGTAATTGATTTATCATAATATGACATACATATATATTGTTGACAAAGCAACATTATCAACCAAACTCTGCTCAGAATCGTTTTGGTTAGTCATTGCTCGTACATATGTACATTGAATTACCTACAAAAGTGACTGCACCCGTCCCCGTTGTTTCAGGGCGACTTTTATACTAAACATATCGTGTGGCGTTTTAAATTTTTATCTGTCAGAGTTCAATCAACCCGTTTGAATAGTGTCACTACTCTCCCCACGGCTAAAATGAAAAGTGGAATATCTCTCCGTCTTCATCGTTGACATTAAAAACGTCAAGACCAAAATTTATTTGAACAAATGTGTACTACATCGCAATCTGCAGAATTTCCATTACAGGTTCCCATTTTAATTTCAAAAATCAGATCCCGAATTTCCCCCGTTTAGGCGTCTAGAGATTTCCAAATCCGTATATAATTATTTTACGTTATACTGTTCAATAAACAAAATTTCTCCGCACATTATTTATTATTATTTTTTTTTTTTGTAAATGTATAGAAGAAAATCGCCGGAACATAAAATTCCGCACACTATGTCTCTGTGTACGGGTAGTCTCGCAAGTCGTAAACAATTGTCTAGTACAATATAATGTGTGCGTAAAATACAAAACGACTGCGGTTATACGTAATATAATACGACAACGGAGAAAAGGAATTCGAGGTTTTAATTTTTTTTTTTTTTTTCCCCTATTCGTTTCCCCGATCCCCGATAACCATTCACGTAATTATTGTACTGCGGCCGCGGTCGGGGGCGAAAAACGTGTCTGTTCGCTGTCGGTTTTTTGTCGTTTTTTCGGTCGGTGTTTCGTGGGCGGGAATCATAATGTCATCTATACGTACACACACACACACACACGAGGGAGATGGCGCGACACCGTATCGTATCGTACGGTACGCCCGGGGAACAGTAGCCTCGTAATAAAAAAATAAATAAAAAAAAAAAAAAACGAAACGAAAATAAAGAGAGAGAGAAAAACCGTTTTTTTTTTTTTTTTTTTTTTTATCTCCGGCCGTAACCGTTATCGCGTAGTGTTAAACACCGGACCGCGTATAGTGCCGGGGTGCACGTCCGAAAAACGAAGAAAAAAAAAAAATAAAAAAACAATAATAATAATAATAATAATATACAGAGATCGTTATCGGGCCGGTCCGGTGGAAATAACACACAGAACGCGTAACTGTAGACGTGCCGGGTCCCCGGGCCGGGGGTTTCGGCGGGACCCGCCGCCGCCGCCGCCACAGCCGCTCGGCGATAATCATCAGCTCTCTCGTTCTCGTCGTCGTCGTCGCCGCCGCCGGTCGTCCGCAACGCCCGACCGGGCTCGGGGTCGCGTATACGCGCGGCGACGCCGGAGATCCGAACTCGCGCGCCCGCCGACGCGGCCCGTGCGCCGCGCGGCTGTTTGTTTTTAAACTAACCGGTCGCCGGGCGTACCCGTTTGTATGTCGTACGCGTATACAATACGCGCGCTGGACATTATACGCGCTCGCGCCAGACGCCGCGGACGCACGACGCGCGCGCGGATCGAACCGGCCGCGACGCGCGACGGGGACCCGATCGCAGACTTCGCACGCGTTCGACGCGGACCGAACGCGCCGGCTCTTATAAACCCGGATTGAAGGTTTTCGGGGGGGAGGGGAGGGGAAAGCATAGTCACGGACCGTATAGTTCCGGAAAACGGGTTTTCCCGATCCGTAATTAAGAACTGGATCCCGTGGAAAAAATATACGTAGTTGCGCGTACCGTTTCGCTAGTCCCGATCGGTTATTATCAAACCCTTCCGACAAAATACGGTTCCTAGAAAATATTTGTTCGGAATAATAGTTTTCAATATTTTACGCGCACCCCCCCCCCAAAAAAAAAAAAAAGTCTCTTGTTACTTTTTGATTGTAGCAAGAGTTTTGGTGGAAAAAATGGTTTACAAACTCGAAATAATAATAATAAAAAAAAAAAAAACAATTTTTACTTAAAAAAGCTTTTTATCCCTCGCCAAGTATATTTTATGATAAACCTCATATACAATTTTCAATCATTTCTGCCTGCATGTAAAACCTATTTTACTCACGTAAATCTAAATAAATACTAAAAAGCACTTTTTCGTTTACTAAAAATACACTGGTTTTTCCGTTTCTGAATTTAAGAGATGCGGAATATTTTTCCCCCGATAATACTGTAACATGGTTATTTTAAAAATTGTCGCCAACTCCGCTAACAAATTTAAGAATTAACAACATTTGACGATAACTATGGTTGTTATTAAATTCAGGACCGTTTTTCGATCGTAATAAGGAATTTTCGCTTTTTTTTTTTATAATTCTCTTACACATTATATATAGTATTCCGCGTTATAAGGCAATTGCGCCCGCTCGTATATACATAAACTGCAAGAATAATGCCGAGTTATAAAAAAAAAAACAAACATTACGTTGTCCATTGTTGAATTTGCATTTTTCGTCGTTTCTAAAGAGAATAATGTATTTTAAATCAAGTTATTGCATTCAAATCGAATTGTAATATTATTTATTGTGTTGGCTTCATAAATGTTTTCTGACTCGTTTAAATTTTCGTCTCCGAATTTTATATATATATATTTTTTTTTTTTTTTTATCCGAAACGTATTACTCTTTTGTTTTTAACGTTTTCGATAGTACAGTTATTTCCCGGAAATCGTAGCGAGAACCCGTGATCAAAAACGCTGGTCGGTACATAAATTAAGTCAAGTAGCTGATAACAAGTTCGTCTGTTGTTCATGCATTGTGGTGTATTAACATACTCTATTCGGGATGAGATTGATCCGTTTGCCACTCGCGTGGACTCTCCAGAGAGTGCTACACGTGACCAGTGTGATCGTGGTCACTAGCGCCACCGTCGTGCTTGCAAGAAGCGAGAGCAGCAGTCGGCGAGGAGAAGTCTAACGGTAAGCAATGCGTTTTCGTCGTTAGAACGGTTCGATCCTTATACCGAATAAAGCAATTTCAGTTAACGGTATGAACGATATTATTGCAGCAGACCGAAAATACAAGAAGAACCGCTGTATTATAGTGGATTAGGCCTACACGGGAATACCGTTAAAAAAAAAAAAAAAAAACGCGCCCCGTGCAAAACCTCGTGCTTTGAAATGACGTCAATCCGTGATCGTTATATTGTCGTTTTGCCGAGCCAAGGTGGTGTGGAAAATTGCACAAAATTGTATTTTATTCGTTGTTTAGTACCGTGGAGAATATTTTATTTTCGATTTGTGATCGCTCGCTGTCGGTTTTTTCCGTCCGATGTTTTGTCATGCGATTGACATCCCATTCGGGACAGAAACGAAGCTATAACAGTTTTCGAGGATCAATGAAAGATAAGCGAATAAAAACGTATAAATATTACCTACGTTTTTCCCATGCGGAGTGGTAACCAAAATTACTACAAACGGATAATACTGCACGATTTAATAGCAAAGAAAACAATATTTAAATAATCGAATAGCGCGTCACAGGTACGATGTTTAATTATTGAGGAGTAAACGATACAATTTGTCCGCGTTAAAAATAATAAGTGAAATTCAAAGTTTGGGCGATTTTGAATTACCGAGATTCGGGCGAAAGAAACTACGGTGTCAATGTACACGGTCTGCGTGTTACCGACGATAGTGTACCTGTAGCAGGTCGTGGTTTTTACTCAGGTTGCCGCGACATTTTCAAAGAATCGAGCATTCGAATTGCCGAAAGTTTCAAATTATCGAGAATTAAATTAAACTCATGCAAATTAAACTCTAGATCTGTACGGCAGTAAGTATGAATTGCCGAATTAAGAAAACTACAAGAAAAATGAAAAAAATGACCTACTAGAACCAAAATGCTGAAAAAATCAATGTTGTCATTTTTTTACTGGAGCAAGATTTCTTATTAGAAAATTTATTAACAGACACAAAAAAAAAAACACATCACAGTAAAACCAATATGTTTCTTATGTTTGCGCTCAGAATCCAAAATAAAATTTATCCTATTGTTTATTATAAAATATTTTCATTTTCAAACATTCCCCAACACTGATTGATATACATATTAGTGTACGACATTTGAAAGATTTCTAAAATTAAAACAGAACAACACAACAAATCCATATTTAAAAATGTTCGCGGGCGAAAAAAAAAATTAAAAAGAACAGATGTTCACTTTATTAAAGTTTTGAATTTCAGAAGTGTATTCCAATGATTTTATTACAATATGCAGTAGACTCTCCGAACTGCCGGATTAACGGAACGGCCGGAATAATATGATACGTGAATGAAAAACGCGTTTTTACTTATTGAAGAACCTCAATTTATTTTATTTGAACATACGAATAATACACACACACACACACACCTTTGATTTACGCTAGCACGACACAACGACCGACCGATGCACGGCGGACACGTTCAACACGTCAACCCGACCACGTCTGCCGAATGGACTCTCGGCATGTCCAACGCGATTTTCACAAGCGGCGCGCGTTAAAAAGGCCGTTTTGAAAAAGTCCGCCACCTGCTCCGTCACGCTAAAGTCCGGGCGTGTCCGGGCAAGATTCCCGGGGGCGGAAAAGCGGTTCGCGGACCGGCAGTAAACGGCGCTGATAATGCGCCAATTTATTTCTCGTCCCGGAACGCGCGTGATGCCGACGAAAATTCTACGCGGCTTCTACAAGCCACCGCCATCGTTACAACAATAATATTATATTACCGTGCGCGTGCGTGCGCGACTGCGTGTACGCGCGCAGTCCGCGACAATGTCCTCGTATACACACACACACACACACACACAGGATAAAAAATAATACGTTTCACCGAATTACCGCGCTCTAATCACATAATTTCACACACAGCGGGAACGCATCACCGCTAACGGGTGTACACCCGTCTGACTTATATACGATGATAATACGATAATACGATAATTCCTACCGTGTTCTTTATTTCGTACAAGACAAACGAGTTCCGCGTCGTCCAACAAAACAATTATCCGGTCGTGTGTGCACGTGAAATGTTTATAAGCGTATTATAACACACACACGTGTATGTGCGTGTATGTGTGTGTGTGTGTGTGTATGCGTATGCGTATGCGTAAGGCAGGCCGCCGCCGCCGCCGCCGTTTGAAACCCACGACAATTCTCGTGTCTAACATTACGAAATCCGGTAGGCGGGTGTAATGATACAAGTAAATAATGTACGCGTACTTGGTACGTTGAAATACCGCGGCGCTTTGCGCGAGACGCGATTTGTCCGTCGATCCCCGGGAGGGGGGGCCGGTACGCTGTTTTTCGGGGCGAATCGCGACCGAATCCGATCGAGTTTATAGCCGATATAATATCGCGTACTTGTACAGTGTCTTGGATACGATTTGTGACGTTTTAAATATTCCGACGGCGCGTATTCTTCGGGGGATAAAAAAAAGTAGTCGGTATACCGCAATAACACGTTTTCAAATATTAATGTCGACGGCGTAAACACCGCATCGCGTATCGCGCGCGACGAGTGAACTGAAGTTATCTAACTGTGTATTTGTGTGGACGATTCGAACGCTGTCAGTTCAATCGTAATAGGTATGATATCGATCAGTGGCGGTGCCGAAGTGGGTTTTTTTTTTTTTTATATATATAATTGCCTCTTGACTAAAACGTGGTGACTGACCGGATATATACATTGAATGTTCAGAGATCGGATACGCATTTAGCTTTGTGCGTAATATTATTAATATAAGTGTCGATATGCTTACGAATTCGATATTCTATATTGTAGTTAATACAGATTATATACCTAAAGTTTTTGCTGCGATTACGTGTAATTCGTGTGAAAATCCATGTTTTGATTGGGTGGGTCTGAATTTTTTTGTTTTACTCCCGTATGAAAAATGTTCCGCACGGCCTACTACTGTAGGCTGTACTGATTGTACATAATATTATATATAAGTATATTTAAGAATTGATTGGCATACCATGTGTTGTACACGTAATGAGACCATAATTTTTGAGCGGGTCGACTGCACGCATTTCAAAAAAAAAAAAAAAAAAATTATAATAAATACGAAAATTATTGACATTCTTCGCGTAGAACAGTGAAGATATTGTAGGAAGTAATTAAACAAAGTGTTCGAAAAATAAATTATATATCCGATTAAATACATATTATATCCAATAAACACGATACGATGTATTACGTTTATTTATTAAAAAAGAGCCGATACTGGGGATGGAGCGGCCACTGTTGCGGGTGAAAAGTTGGGAAGGTAGAATACATAAGGTTATTACATTTATGTCTGTAAACCGTTATTTAACGAAAGACGATTCCGAGCGCAGTTCGGTAATACATAATTTTTGCGATTTTCGTTTAAATTTGATTTCAAAACGCTTATAAAAAAAAAAAAAAAAGCCGTTCGATGATTTTGGAAATTTTACCACGTCTAGGTGAGTCAAATATAAGTATTATTACCACGTTTCGAGTCTTTATGTGTATTTATAACCGAATTACAGCAAAAAAAACACCAAAAAATTTAAATTCCTTAAAAGCTCTCAAGTGGCTCAAAAGTTTTGGCAACGATACCGTTAGAAATTAAATCAAAAAGACAATAAAAAAGGTATCTTGTGATTTTTCGATTAAATCATTTTTTCTGGTAGAAAACGTCGTTTATGAAATTGCACGTTTTCCTACGTCTTTTCCCACTTAAGCGCTTTTATATAAAAAATGACATGTTTTAAGTACTTTTTAGATAAATTGAGTTTTCAGAAAAGTTCCTACACGTAAAACTCGGAGCAAGATTTACTAGAAATAGACGCGTCCACAGACTAGAAAAAAAATAAACATCTTAGTAAATCAAACAGCTCTCTCGCTACGCTCGGAATCTAAATTTAGAAAATCAAACGGAGCTAATCGCTTAAGAAATCTATCTGTTGGACAGTTGGTTTTCTATATTTGTTGGATGAACAGGCCCGCGGCAAGTATATAGCTAATATTGTATTCGACTGCCGAATCAAACACAGTATAACTAACAATTATATCGTTTTTCATGTATTGATATACATTTTTATTAAAATTAAATTGCGCAGATTTTTTGATATTGTACACTTTTCGCCGAAACACTTGTATTGTATATTTGGAATTAATCTTTGAGATTGCAATGATCCACAAGTGACCTGATTTAGACGAATTACTAAAATGGCTCTATTGTACAATTTGTGAAATGTTGGTTACTATGTTTTGTGTTTCGACAGCCATTATTTTTTTTCGTACTGCGATCAATAAACACGCGCTCTTTTTTGGTAAAATACATTTCCATAGTCACAACTTTTTCAAAGCGTGACGTATTTTTGCGTTCTTTAGGTACAGCGGGACGAATGGTCACTTTATGTATGCGTAATCGATTAACATGCGACGAATAGGCAAAAACCGTTCCCAACCCCCTCCCCCCCACTTCGATCTAGACCGATATAATGGAAATCAACATGACCGATTCTGCGGTTATTTAATTCACTATGGGTAAATCGATAAAGATACATCTAAAAAAAATAACGGAAGGGAGGCAAGAGCATGTTGTTATCCGTAGAGGAAATATGTCTAGTCCGGCGGAGTGGACGGTAAATTTATAGCGATGCCCTAAAAAAAAAAAAAAAAACATATACCGTACACGAATAGTATTTAATTATTATAAAAGGTTTTTTTATTTTTCCAAGTAAAAATATCACGATTTGTTTTTATCGACGTTCTCGGTTTAAATATACGTCGAAATTCGTTAAAAACACAAAAAAATGGTATTCGCCACACGAATTATAGTTCCGAATTGACACAACATTCTGCGGACTGACGTTACGTTGATTTCCAAATACCGTATTAAAATGATATTATAGGTGTATTATATTATACACCTATCCAAACGACCGGACGATATTTAAAATAATGTCCGAACGGTTTTTTTTTTTCTCCTCGACCGTCGGTGTCAAAATTAATACAAATACGACTCGACAGTATAATAACGTATAAGTATTTTTACAACGCCCATAAATAATAATGTCTTCGTACCTTTTTCCGGACGAATTTATTGCCCGGCAGACTTCGTCAAGTCGAGACCGACTCGTTTACCGGTAGCACCGCCGCGTTGTGTTCGAATTATTATACGTTTATTTATTACCTACGTGCTGCCAAAAACTTTAAACGGTTAGAACGTCTCTACACGTCGTCATTAACGTAAAACGTTCGAACGGTTAATGCCGTTTTGTCTTGTGGAGCGCGGATCCGTTTTCGTTTAGCGCCCGACAGCATGATTTCTGTTTCGCTCGGCTCGTAACGATTGGTATACGGGTTCAATGTATACATCGATTCAAACGATGAGAAGTATAAAAAGTTAAAAACGAGTATACGTATCCGTGTTGACTATACGGTGCGTTTCACACGTAAGTTGGACACCGCTCGATATTTCGAAAGGCATGGACTTTTTTAAAACATATTTTTATTTTTTTTTTCCTAAAATTTTAAGAAACTAGCAACTCTAAAATGGTACGTTACCGTTATTTTTTATCGCCCCTATTTTCGGGAGTGAAACGATTGCCCGCTTTCGGTTTTCAAACGGCAACCTATGTTAAAAATTGCATACGCAGCCGGAGTACCTAATAGTTTAAATAAATTTTGCTGTTGAAATTGTTGATTTCGGCCGACCCGTTAACGAGATATTCCACTTTTGAGTTTGGGTAGGATTAGTGGAGCATCATTTCTGTGATGGCACGGCGTTTTAACAGCGCTCCACTACGCGTGTAAGACACTTGAATGCAGTGGTGTAGTCCTAAATTTTTTGTGAATATACGTTTATAAAAAAAAAAAAAAATCTTTAAACGTATAATGCCGAGTCATCTATTCCCCACAACCTCCATAAAGTAATACGTTTTTTATCAGAAAACGGAGGCCTACCTGTTTTGTATGTATACAATAGGTTGTACCATTTAGACGAGGTCGTTTTTTGATTTTCCTTGCAGTTTTCATAATAATCGGAAAAACCGGACAACAGTCAAAATTTCATTATTTTCGATTTTTTTCTTGAAATTCAGTTAACAAATAATCGCAAAGACCTAAAATGTTAAGCTTGACTTATGTTAAGATTTTTTAGACGTGGTAAAATGTTCAAAATATTCTGGAAATGGTCGAGCTATTTGTAATAAATATTTGAGATTTATTAATTTTTTTAGTACGTAACACCAACTCTATGATTTCATACGTCTATTAGTATAGATAGCCTTGAACCTTTGCCGTAACGTGCACCGATGTATTGCAATGTAAATAATTACTAAGTATACGCGTTTCTTTGAGCGTTTCGAGCAAGAAAGTTTGAGTGTACGCTTTGACAAAAATCCAAGAATAAGTTTGTAAACGCGGTTATACGTCGAACGACTACACCACTGCTTAGATTGAACACCCTATATTTTCATCCTCGTCATCAGACAACGTTGTTCTAGTGTTCCGAACGTAAATCACGTATATAGACAAACGCGATAACATTAAATTATTTAGAAAAACGTGTTAGTAAATTTATGTAGGTACACCAAGTTTCTAAATGGTAGTAATTGAACCAGTGTTTAAAACGCGTTCCGATTTACGTTTATTATCACACGAACGTGAACGACTTTGTTTGTTTGGATTTTTTAGCAACACTGAACGCGTTCATTTTTCAACGAATGTGATCGTAAACGCGTTCACTAAAATGTTGATCAATAATTCCAAACATTGAATTAAACCACATCAAAAATCTAAATAAAATATATTTTTTACGTACTGTTTTATTACTACATGTATAGTCACCGATCAAAAACTATACACAAATAATACCAACTCCCTAAATTTATGGGAGCCGGCGTCTAATCTAATGTTCTAAATGTTTTAATATTCTAATGGTTTATATTATATGGATACGTTGTAAATAAAATTTAAATTACAACATTATAAATAAATAAACGATTCATTTATTTTCCATAAAAAAAAAAAAAAAAAAAAAAAAAAACAACAAAACATCACTGAAAGCAAAATAGAAAATACCTACAATATAATATTACGCACTACATAAATCGAATCGTGTGATCTTATTCGACGCTTTCTAAAACCAGTGTGTATAAAACTATCTATAGCTGTACGACAAACAGGCCCAGGGTTGAATTTAAAAAAAAAAAAAAACAATAATAATAAAAAATAAAAAAATAGATTCCGAAATTCAATAAATACGTTTATTTTTAGACGGAAAAAAAAACAAGAGGCAACTGTGTAAGATATTATATGACCATTATGACCTTATATATACTGCAGTAAGGGAAGTAAACTGTATAATAATACAATTCTGTTGGACCGTATTTTATATGGTAGATAGGTATATATCGGTTATGGCCTTCGGTCTTCTTCTCTTATTACGCGTTCCAAAGTAACCGAATCCTATAATGACAAAACTAAATAACCACAACCGCAGCACACGGGCTATAAATCAATCGGTTAGTGCGCTATCAGAAATTTCACACTCTATTTTCAATCCGGTCGATAAATATTTTTTTTTTTTTTTTTTACTCGAATACCTCCGGCTCGTCGAGTGTAATGTAAAAAAAAAAAAAAACAACTATACATAACATAAAAGCGTAAATCAAATACCTATATAACACTCTATGGATCGTCCGCAATTTTGAAACAGATACTCCAACCCGATCGAGAATTGCCTGAATTTTTTGTACGACCAATACCAAACGAGCGTCAGAGACAGCATATGAACACACAAAGGACCGGGGGCACTCGGGTTGAACGATCGTCGTTAGTACGATTGAAATCGGAAAATAAAAATTAATCGCTAACAGTAATCTCCAGACTACTGATATACTCGTATTATAGTAATTCCTACAGTTACAGTAATTAGTACACGTATTGTACGTAATAATAAATATTATACATTTTGATTGTATTGGGTTTATCAGCGATATCAAAATCTAGTTAATAATAAGGTAAAATTCGTGTATTTTTAGACATCTGTTAAACTATACGTTCTGTACACATACACACTACATAATACATAACATATCAATAATAATCGGCACTGCAATCACATCGGAACTTGATCGATATGCTTCTTTATATACGATACACGAATACGTCGTAGCTGTATGTTGGTATTTTTATTTGTTTATAACAAACATATAAAATCTGGAGGGTTTAAGAAATGAATGCGTTCTGCGCGTTCAGTGTTCTGAATTGTTTGATCAATTCGTTAATGTTCTTGACAAAGACACATGATCGAAACAGAAACAAATGATAATGCCCGAAGAAAACGGCGAAGACGGAATTTTCATGACGAAAACAAAAAAGCGAACAATGTAATCATCAAACATACTCAATATATTTCAAGTTTGCCATATTTCTGTGTTAGTGAGTAAACAGGGTATCCCGCGAGAATTCCACAAATACAACAACTTTTGTTCTATTCAATATTTAAAATTTTACTTTAATTTTTTTTAAAATATTAATATTTTTAATCGTTTTAAACCTAAAGAACCAAATTTTCCTCATTATATTGACGAGAATTTCAAAAAATTACCGTTTTAAAGTACCAATAACTAGAGCCAAAATGCAACAAGAAAGGTCTATTGTCAAGTTTTGATTGAAGCAAGACTTCTAGGACAAAAGTTGTTTACACAGTAAAACAAATAGATCCCTGGCTTCACTCAAAATCGAATAAACTTATTGTCACCCAGCTATACACAAAATATTCATAAAACAATAATAAATACGAATTATTTATTAACGACAGTTATTTTAATATTTTATAGGTACGTATAATTCTCGTAAACGTCCTATTGAAAATTGTTCTCTCCACGATATTATTCTGCTCTCTCCGTGCGAATAAAAGTTATTATATTTACCTACATTGGTGAATCTGTGACTAGATAATAAATAATCTATGATGCTTGTACAGCTGCGGTGGATCGCCTGCCTTCGGCGACCGACGACCTTCTACCGTAAATCGAAATAATTCTGAAAAAAAAACATGAGAGAATACCTACGTGTATTGGTGTACTGTATACGCGAATAACTTATCGTGTCTCGTGTTATTGCAATATTAGATAAAGTATAAGTAAAATGTAAAAGGTTAAGTAATTATTAAAAAAAAAAAAAATTGTTTGAATATTGAATAGAACAAAAAATATCGCATTTGTCGAATCTTCGTGGGACACTATTCGTATATGTACATAAAATAACAGATATATGCATAATTAGGTGATCGTCGCATTACCATATTGACACTGAATATTGAAATTTATAAAACAAATAGGTATCCACATAAAACCGTCGGTAGAGAATTTTGTATTTGTTACATATTTTGCGAAAAATGAACTCGATATTTTTTAGTGTACGTGTACACACCCCTCTATTCTATGTTATTGCTTAACTTTAAGTACTTTTATACGATCATTTATTGAAATATTGTGATGCGCGAAAAAAAACAATTCACTAATATTATGATTACACGCGTTAAATACTTATGTGCATTTATTTTTTAATTTACAAAATTCATTTCCTTACGCCCAGTCCATGGAAAAACTAGACGTAACGGAGACGCAAATATTATTAAGTGCGCATTTCAGATATGAATTCAGCACTTCGAAATCTATAAAGATCAGGGTCCAGGGATACCATCAACAGCAACAAAATATACATCTTGTTTTAATTGACAACGGTATAATATCCTCGTAAAACACAGAAAGTGACGCGGGCCGACACGGCGTCAGAAAATTAAACATGATGCGTCGCGTTACGTGTACCGTAAGCGGTTTTGGGCGGTTTGGCATTACAATGAGAACTATAAACGAAACGGCCGCAAACATAACCGCATTGTAGAACGGCGAACACACGGTTTAGAAACAAACTCACTAGCTTAGGCTCGAAAAAAAAAAAAAAAAAACAAAGGGAAAACAAATTACGTACTTACGGGTGCATTTTTCGGGACGCGGTACAAGACCGTGAACCGTGATCCCGGACCCTCCTTCCGAAACATGATGAACGATAATTCTGTAAATGTATTATTATCAAGTGCTCTCTAGATACGAATTCAGCTCCGTGTCTACTCGTATGACCGACTTGTCTCGACTGCTATGCATTACACCCACAAATACAAACCGGAAAACGTTTCTCGCCGTTAACGTCTCTTCCGTTCCATAGTGATAATATTTTATGTTATTTCGGCCAGCTAATGTTTTACTAAATAAAAACACATATTAAGTTTGAAACCGCATTAGAGCCGAAAAGTACGTATATTATTGTTTTGGATTACTCGCAGATCAATACGACGTATTTCCATCGAAATTACAAACAGATTCAATGGGTCCGGGGACGCGTTAACAATAATACTATAGACTTTTTATGTACAATGCATAATACACAAGTTTGACGAACGTACCTTAAACATTGTGTGTGCCTTGCGGTAATTTTTGATTATCATTATTATAAATGTGATTAAAGACCGTTCAGTCGTCGCTGTTGGAATTGGTAACGCTGCGAAAACCCGTAGGGAGTAAATATGTTCGTTTAGAGTTCTCTAACGCGTCACTAGGTCCTCGCCCCGCGGTATGTATAGGATTTACGCAGGAATAAGTGCGTTTATTTTTCCGGTCAAACGTTTTGATTCCGTTTTTATTGCGATCCGATAAATCTATTTAATAACGTTTGACCAATTCATAAAAATATACGGACATACTCCGCACGATGAGTGGGCCACTATTTTAGGTGAGAATTTGAATGAGGAGGTAGAGGGCAATTTGATGTATATTTAATGTACAGTTAACATGAAGGAATGAACATAAAAAAATATATATAAATTAAACAAGTCTAAAATAACAGAATAATAACGATTCTGCTTCTAAAGACGAACAGTAAGATTACACAGCCAATCTGTCACCTCATTGTCGCACTTATGTAATCCATTTATGCCTTTTTCGTATCTTGTTTGGCAGCGTTCGTCTATAATGAGTCTGATTATCTGCATTTGGCCGCAATTGCAATGTGGTGAGCTTACCATCCTCTAATTATGTAGATGATTTAGTTACATTTACATTGTTCCGTTCTTATTCGGTTCAGAGAAGGTCCATATAGCACTCGGACACAACGAATAATCTTTGCTGACGAGATACGATTCTGAGCGGAGTTCAATTATACATGTTTTGAAAGGCTATATAATATTTACGGTTTTAAAATAATACATTTCGTATATTTTCCCGTTTTTCCTGCGGTTTTTCTCGATTTTTCCCTTGGTTTTTCCATTTATTATGAAAACAGCTGGGAAAATCAAAACATGACCTCAACTTCAAAAAAAAATGTGGAAACCTAAAATGATTCATGCTTACATATTAAATACTCGCAACGCCGAAATTATTAGTTTTTAAAACACATTATTTATATAAAATGACCATCTTGGATTCTAAAAACCGTTTCGCACTGGCTAATGATAATATTACTATAGCGGCTTATTATGCAAGAAGTAAAACGCGTAAAAGTATCGAACAGAACAAAAGCCGTTGGCATTTGTCAGATGTCCGTGAAACGCCATCGTCGCGCGCGATCGTAGAAAAAACCGTTATGCGGACGTTGAAATCGTACGGGTAGGTGACGGGACGTTAAGGGAAATATAGAATATTACACCGTCTATAATCTAACGTAACGTTTTTTATTTTTTTTTTTAATCTGCGATTACGCACAAAATGCGAGAAAAAACTATATTTATATATTTTTTTTTATCGCGGTCGCGGCGTGTTTATGCGTCGTTTTTTCACGACCGCCATAAATAACGAAACGCGCGCGGCAATCGATAATAATATTATAATAATACGGTATTAGGCGGATACGGCGTACGTTATTATTATTTATTGACGGCGAATCGGCAACAACCATAATGTCCGCGGCGGCGTATAAATAAGTCGTGAATATTTTATTCGAGTTGAACCGTCGAATCCGCTTGTAACACGAACGTATACCTAATAAAATTCGTATAAGTTATTATCAGCGAATTTGCCAAGAGGGGGGTGGGGGAGGGGCGGGAAACCGAAAAGGCTATAGTTCCCCCTCCACCTATATGGACCTTGCCTGTGTAAGTACGATAACCCCGCGGTCCGTGGGCCGGAAACGAAATTCACTCATTCCGGGCTTGATTTAAATAATTAATGCTAACCCACGAGACACGAACAATATTGTCATCGAGTAACCATTATAATAAATCAAACCGACCGGCAACCGCTATAACTGTGATTTGAATTGCTTACCGTTGCCTTGGGTTCAACGTTTATCGTACATAATAATATGTTTTTAATTCTTTTTTTTTTTTTTTTTGTAAAGTAATACTTTATTATGAAAATGTATCGGTAATTTGTATGGTTATCTATTTTTTTTTTTTTTTTGGGGTTTCTTCGGACACTAGGACCATCCCGTCTCGCACAGCCAATCCTACAACCATCGCTATCCACAGCCAGATCCTTCCAGTTCGATCCGACTCCCAGTGTTTCTACGTCCTTCGCAACAGCTGTATCCCGCAGTCTCAATAATGGTTATCCGTGTGTTGAATTATATATATAATAATGATTTCGTTTGACCTAGACAGTAATCATATTTCTTTATGACACATCTCGCAAAAAAAATCCCGCGCACGCCTATGATGTACGCCTATAATCGAGTGTTGACTTACGAGTGTATATTATGAGTGTTCGGTTAGTTCCTCCGCTCCTGCGGTTTTAAGGAAGAGAACCGTGACGGAAAATCGACCGAAAACGTTTTAATCATTGCCAGACGGCTAACGAATTAAAGCTTTATAGTTAACGCCTTTGTTTAAAGTTCTCCTATACGGGGATCTAACACTGTCGGAGGGGAGTGAGTATATTATACAGTCACAATTATTACGCCGAAACATTACAGTTATTATTTTCAATTGCAGGGTTTTTTCGTTTCGATTCTGATCGGGGTACGGTGAAATATTGAGTATTAGTCGTGTTTTTTTTTTTACCTGCACGTAGTAACCGTAATAGCGTTTTCCGCGTGGAAAAAAAAACACTTCTTACTCGTAATAAAATACTATTATGCATAATATTTTTCGCCGTAACATTCGGAACCAAAAAAAAAAAAAAAAAAAATATATTAATCTACATTATTTAAGTTAAAAGTAAAGTATTCGTTTTGTACTTTTAAAACTAAAGGATTGTAAAAATATGTTTTATTATTATTATTTATTTTTTTTTATCGCGCTTATACCTACCGGTTACCTATCAATTTTTACGACTTAAACGGTACTATATGGAAATCTACTGCTGCGGAATAATATGTATATGTACAAGTAATTGGAAAGCGGGAATCTGTGTATAATACGTCGGGTACGAGAAATAGTAAAAAAATATACATAATATAATATTATTTAAAAAGTATAATACGCGTCTGTTTATGTTTCGAAAAAATATATAAGTATACGAATTCGACCGGTTATTTTGTCGTTATACTCGTAAAATTTTGCGGGTACGTGTTCGTATCAAACAAAGAGTGCGTGACAATCGTCGTATTATTATTACTTATGTTTTTTTTCGGACACTTGGACTTAGTGTGGAGCAATAAAAAAAAAAAACACCGACCACGATGGTCCCCGTTTTTTCGGGCCCCACAACGATGTCGCAGTGCGTGTACCCAAATACGGCTCTCTCGACACACAAGAAGCCGCGGAAGGTGACGTCTAAATTATTGCAGAACAAAGTCATTAAAAGACACCTTATATAGGGTTTTGGTGTCTGTCCAATATTATAACGATAATAATGTATTCTCGGCGATAATTTTATTTCGTTTCGTTTTTTTTTCACCACTTTTTTTTCTCCCAACCCCACTTTACGACGTCATATTCTCAGGTTTTTTTTTTTTTTTACGATAATTACATTATATACGGATATAGGTACAGGTAGAGGTATACGGCGACACACTGAAACGCGCTGTGCAGAATATTATAACCCGATGCAAGTATAGACTATACAATAATAATAATAATAATAATAATGATGATTCCATGACCGTCACTAAAACGCACCGTATTCTTGGTTGCGGCCAATATCCCGTCCGCACGGTCGCGTTTCGTTATACATTTTGTCTTGACCGCGAAACGCAATAAACTGTAGGAACAACGCTAAAAAAAAAAAAAAAAAATAGATGACAATACGTCCAATCGATATAGTTTTCTATACGGTATTACAAATTCAGTGGCGTGCTTAGGAGTTCTTAACGCGAGGGAATGTACAGTAAATAATAATAATAATAATCGATAATCACGACCATCAAATAAATATTATACGGAATCTTTCGTTGTTTAATACCTATAACCCCCGACAACGCGAATTCAAAATCCGGACCCGAGTTATCCAGCATGTCATCTTTTCCGTGTAAATGGTCAAAAATACATATTATTTCAATATGAGATTGCCGAACGAACACATTGCAGAGCCATTGTATTTTAAGGCCGTAGCCGTGGAAATATATTGCTCTTCTCCCCTACGCACGCGATCCAGTTACACGTCTTGTAGAAACCTAAATAAATTATAAATTATAATAATTGTAAATATTACAATTTAGTCGAGGGGATATTTTTTTGAAAAGTACCACTTGTACCCTGGTGCCTATTTATCGGCTAGTGTAAATTTGCCCGTTTAAATGCTCGTGTTTGAATTAACAATGATAATATTTATAATAGCGTGCACATTAATCCTCCCAGTCGACCAGATCAACAACCGCAAATAGTACTTTCGTCCGATGGAAATGCGCCCATTTGTAACCAAGTACGGACGGACCGAACTTGGTAAGAGAAAAGACTTAGAACTGACGTTTCTTATGAACGGTTCGGTGTTTAAAAATAATTGAAAAATGGACGGCATCAGTAACAGGATGACTTCTTCTTGTGGACAGATAAATTATCGAGTGTTCTGTCACTGGACAGCTATCGCTCCTCACACTGTTTATCATGTAACCACTATCCAAATCTTATTTGCCTATTGTACATATTCTAGAGATTGTAAATTGTATATTTTAATAAAAAAAAAATAATAATAATAAATAAATTATCGTCTAAACCGGACCATTGCATATTGTATGAGCGATGATAAATAGTTTTCAACTTAATTTTGTTTCAGAAAAGACTTGACGGACTTGTCTCATTATCGATTAGCCGAGAGACAACTTTTGAAATCAACGAAAAATGGTGGTCGATGAATCAGCCACTAAAAATAGAAAAATCAATTACGTTTTATAATAATTTACTATTAACTATTTTTTTTTTCTTTTTCCCGTGTTCCAGTCGACTATAATAGACACTATTGTAGTTTATGCCCGTTTTCAAATAATGTGCCGCCGGTCGCAATAAATACAAGAAACAAAATATAATATTCAGCACGGTGATACCGATTTATATCGATTGTAATAAACTTTTCAGCCTCCCCTCTTCCCGAAAACAAAAAAAAACACACAAACAAATTGTAAACACGCAGTCGACTATATTATAATACGCTCAACACTCTGTTTACCGAACCCTCCCTCCACCCACAGAACACGAAAAAAAAACCCGGGTAGAGACCGGACTCGGTTTATAATACTGAAACCGCCCGTCGTGTCGGGAATGCCCGTAGTCCCGGCTAATTGTTGAGATTTTCGAGTTAATCGTTTAGGAACCCCGTACGCATCGTACGTACCGCTCGTATAATACCGACGCGAACGAATTAGAATATTATCATCACTGCCTTATTAACATATAATGTAACGCGCGGTGTAATGTCACACTCATACATGTACCTGCGTTACGTTCGTTCCCATAAATAAGCCGTTTACGATACAATATAATAGTACGCCTCCTATACCCTTTTTTTTTTTTCTTTAAAAAAATGAATTCACGATCCATACTAAAATAGATTTACAATTCTATTCGAAAAAGGTCAAACCTCAATATTACACGACCGCTGCAGCAAGGGGGATATTAATCACGCGTCTTGTTAACTGCAGCGGGATAAACCGAACGGCCATAAATTTTATGACGTTTTTGTACGCGCGCGCACATACCATACAGGTACGTACGCGTGTTTTCACGAACAAAAGGTCAAAACATTCTTTGAGTATATTTGATTTATATTTCGACGAAATCCTTTACAACGCGCGCGCACGCCTGTATAATGCAGCGCAACCTTTGGCCGTTGTACAGCTCTTTCGGAAATATTAATACAGGATACATGGATATTATTGGATTGTATGTATTACACATTTCGTGTTTACACCGAACGCACGGTTATAAAACCTTTAAACAACTCTACATACGGGATTAACACTTATTATTATTATTATTATTATTGTTATTACAATCACCTGCCCGCGCATTGGGTGTGAAATATACCCGTATCGCAATAGGTACTTTAATAGCGTACCTAGATAATATATACGTGTGGTTTTTTTTTTTTATTATTATTATTATTATTGTATAGACGGTTCGATATATTGCAGCGCCTATGCACGTGTACACGTGTACACTGTAGTAGACAATTTGAACGCACACAAATCACCGCAATACCCGCTGTATACGAAATAAATCGGATTTAAAAAATATCGACGGTGACGACACGGCAAGAGGGTCTCGGCCGGTGGTTTTCGACCCGGATGGGTAGCGGGTGATAATTGGAGGGGGGTCGCCAAAACCCATAAGTATCGTAATATGTTCACTGTACGTTGTGTTATTCAAATTCTGTTAAACGATTTTTAAAGGGGTCGTCATAAGTGAAGAAAAAAAAATTAGGGATCGCAATTCATAAAAGGTTGAAAACCACTGGTCTAAGCGACACAAATTCATAGTTTTCCGGAGAGTCACAAAACATTTATTTGTGATTTTAAGTTATTTTTATTTTTAGGTCGGCAACAACTTTTTTTCGGTCGGAATAGGGAATATTTTCATTGAATACTTTTTTTTTTTTTTTTTTTTGTACGTCCTTATTATGAATACGTATTGTTGATTAGCTTTTATTGGAGTTCAGAGCCAAAGACAAAATAAAAAGTATCGTGCGCACACCAAACTTAAAATTCAAATTTTTCGTTGAATAATGTTTCACAGCTGTTTTTGTTCACGCGCAATGGACGAAACACGTATTCCTCCATTCAATAGTGAAGCCGTGTTGCTTAGACCCTTTTGCCGTGTCACCATCGATATGTCGAAATAGTTTTTCTTTTTTTTTTTTAATATTCTTCAAATGTCTTTCATTCACAAATAAGTTTGTGTTTGTATTTTTAGACAAAAAATCACAACGTTTTTTAACTTGGCATAACATAATGTACGATATTCTCAGTGGCGTGCCCAGAAATTTTCAACAGGAGGTATTGTAGCGAACGATAATCGTAAAGTCGTCTTCTCTACCCTACTCGACTATGAATGGAAATTGATAACTTAAAAGCCACATCATAAAAAAAAAACAATTTCTAATCAATAAGTCAAACTTTTCCTTGTAACACGAATCTAAACTGAAATACTATATGCATTATTTCGATATTAAATTAATTATATTTGTTTGTATTTTTCAGTCAATGGGGAGAGGGATGTAACCCCTAACCACCTCCTTCCCTGCGTATGCCATTGGTTATTCTACTGACGGCTACTCTTTTAATAATAAGATCGGATGCCGATATTTTCTTTCTCTGCCTAACATATGCTTTTTAAATTGAAATAATGTAAGTACGCAAAACAAAAAAACAAAAAACCACGAACAATGATATAATTTATTTTGTAATTGAAAATGAATAAAATTGACAGGAGTCAATGAGACCGGGGTCGCCATAATCTCTGTGGCAGAGGACCGGACCGTATCCGCGTATACGCAGTGGTGAACCCAAGTGTACACCCCCCGGGGGCCCCCTCGGAATTTCATTCGCCACGCTGACATTTGAAAGTTGTATTTATAATTTTTTACAAAATGTGTTTATCAAAAGGAAAATACTCGTTAAAATTAACCACTCTCTCCCCAAAAAAATTTTCTGCATTCAACACTGTATGTTACGTGACGTGTATTGGACGAAGAAAGAAAATATCGGTATCCGATTCCCTTAAAACCAGGATCGGGAGCCTTTACGTATAAATGAGCAATTTTAAAAAAAAAAAAAAGATTTTCAAAGAGCCGCAACGGTTAAAATAAAAAACAACATATCGTTATAGTACAAAAAACGACCGATATATTTTACTAAACAATTTCATTGGGAATCGGTAGGCATCAAAAACATCAAATAAACAAACAATCAAACAATAACAAGTCTTAAATGTTGATAAAATCGCCAAAGAACCACAGATGGCGTGTTAAGGAGCCCCAAGTTCCCGGCCCCTGCCTGTAACGAAACTATTGTTGAAATATCTTGGCGAAAAAACAAAATAGATTTTCCAAACCCGCGGAATTTCTTAAACGAAAACTGTACATTACGACAGAGATCCGCGCTATTGATAATTATACAATATTTATAATAATATCAACAGTATAACGGGACGTGTAAGCGATTCGTCGTGTGGCAATTAACGTGTGCGATAACTGCAGTCGGTTGTATAATTGTCGGTGATCGTCGACACCGTCGCATTATACGTTAACTAATAATAAAAAAAAAACGTTAAAATATTACGACGATGACGGTCGACGTCCGCAGTGAACCGCTCGAACCGTGCGATTTCTTATGCGTCGGACGAACGTATTTTTCACTTCAGTCTCTCGGGGTGTTAGTTTTCTTTCTGCGCCGCCGCCACAATGAGGTTCGAACCGTTTGTTATTCCGGGTTATTGAATATCACAACGAGCCGCTGACCACATGCATGTCCCCGACCCCACTCTTTAAACATTTTCGATTTTTTTTTTTTTTACGCCACCATTTACAAGCCCGATTTCGCAATTTCCCAAGCGTTTCGTTTAAGAAGTAAGCTCAATTTTCCGGGGGTGGGACCCTCTGGTCACTACATGTGTCTCCGACCTCACCCGCGTCACCGGATTCACAGTTCGATAATAAAATGACATCATTTAGCAGCCAATTTGCAAGCGTTTACGAGCCATATTTATGCATTATAGGTACCTATATAAAACGGACAATCTAAGCAATTAATGATCGGACCGAGATTTCTAGTAGAAGAGTTGTATAACGCGGATAGGAAAAAAAAATGTATATTTTTTAAAAAACACACTTGAGAAAACCCTGGACCTAGGAATAAAATCAAAAAATATAGATTGTTTTTTACTTTGTACAAAATATAATTTGCTTTTTTTTTAGAAAATCTATGGCGTACGCCAATAGAATCTATTGTCGAGGCGATAAGGTATAGGTGAGAAAAAAAAAAACCAAAAAAATATTTTAATATTTTTGACCGATAATCTTTAATCGTACTTGTTTATCGTTTGTAGTAGTTTCGCAGTCGGACGACAAACGTCATCTCGGCATCTCCACTTTTTCCCATCTGTTCAGTGGGAGCTCGACAGTCCAGCGTCGGAAATTTCGCTAATTTTACTCATACACAACATCCATTCTCGGCGTTAAAAAGTGAATAACAAAAATGTTAGTACGGGCAGCTGCCCGCCATGCCCGTACGGTGCGGGACCGTACCGCCGGCCGTCTGCAATACATTTTCGAACCATTGTTTCCCGCTTAAATTACAATCCGTCGACTGTGAACGCGACACTGTGGCCCCGCCCATTCGAGTTTTTCCGACCGACCGACGGCGATGACGGTTATATTACTTGTTATATTTCATGAAGCGAGCGTCGGCGGACGTTTTTATCGTATCGCCGGTACCGCGGCGGTTGTCCGGGAGACAAAAATCTACCCGGGACCGGATCCTGGACGGCAACGGACGTGCCCGGATCCGCCGCGGTGGATAAACCGATAGCTCGATCCCGGTAGGCCTGTCCGCCCGCGGCGCGCGACCATGTTGCGGTGGCCGTAGCGTGGTGGCTGTTCGGTCACGGCACACCGCCGCGGCGCACAACAGGAGGTGTAGGGACGTCCCGTCCGTCCATGCGTTTCGCCATCTACGGTCAAGCGGGTTATGATAATAATAATGGAAAAAAAAAAAAAAAACAAAAACAAAAACCCGAAAAAATTATGTTAATACGTATTATACGCACGCGCGCGCGAACGTTCGTACATACGGTATTCCGCCCACAAACCGGCGCAATGATGACATAATCAATTTCTTGTCTGCCTCTCGATCTGTGCGCCCCGGGCGAATTCCCGCCGCCGAGTGTTTCACGTCCCGTGCACGCCGCGCACGCTACGCGGGACCGTACGGGTGTACGGTACCGCGAGACGGTACGTCCGCGGACTCCTCGCCCGTTATCGCCGCGTCCGTTCTCACGGACCTCAAAGAGCCCACGCGCGTTCCCCCACCCCCGCCCCCCGCCACAACGAAATTCTCTCAGTGTCTTTCTCGCTCGCTCTCCGTCTCTCACTCTCTCTCTCTCTCTCTCTCTCTCTCTCTCTCTAACTCTCCGTCTCTCTCTCTCTCGCTCTGCGTTTCTCTCCATCTCTCGCTCTCTCTCTCTCTCTCTCTCCATCTCTCTCTCTCTCTCGTTCTCGCTCGCGTCGGTCTCGCGCGGTACGTTACCGGTATTGTAGGTATACGCGCGTACCGATATCATGTTATAGAGACGCGCGCGTACCGCGATAAATAATACGATAAAAACAAACGGACGGGCGTGCAACGATGACGGCATGCTTCCGACGACGACGGCCGCGATAATAATAACAGCGGGGTGGACGCGTTCCCGCCGCCGCCGCCGCCGCCCTTATCAATACTCCGCGTCGGATGATATTTAATTGGCCGGGATTCTATACGGGCGTACTGCCCATACGACATTATAACAATATATAGTACGTGTGCGCAGACAGGGTGATTTTTTTTTTTTTTATCGCGAACCAGCTGTTATCACCGAAGATTCTAAACGAATTTGATATCTGTTTTTTTTCTGTTCGCAGTGGAACCGTTTAACCGCTTTATTACAAAACCATTTTTAATTTTTCACCCCTACTCCGTGCGCCTTAAATGAGTGCAAATAACTTTTGATTTTCAAACGGGAACGAGACGCCGCGGACGACGAACGACGTGGGCCGGGGGAATAATGAAAAAAAAAAAAATGGCAAACCTTACCGTACCGCGTCGTGTTATTATGGTACACGTATCGAAGAATGCGGTCCGCGGTTGGCCGGTCCGGGCGCGTCTCCCGCGCGGCGGATAAACGCGACGACGACGACTCCTTTGATCTGTTTCCACCGCTGTGTTTTATCTCGATTTCCCCCCGTCCGCCCCCTCAATGGCCGGCTCGCCGGTTCGATACGCGGACGCGTTTTATAAATACGCGCGCGCTGCGAAACGTACGTGAAACGCGGCGAGCGCGCGGTATCGTGTTTCGCAGACCGTCGTGCAAGGGGGGAGGGGGGGGGAAAGACGTTGAAAAAAAAAGGAAAAAAAACCTCGAACGTCAATTGTCGCGCGACGTTATTGTTTTCACGGATTCTCGTTGTGGCCTTTGAGCGCGCGCGAGCCGGTCGCCAATCGCCGACGGTCCGGCCGGGAAAAAAAAATAAACGATAAACCGTCGATATTCCCATCCGTGCGCCCGTTTATGCCGCGGGACGTGTACGCTTCGTAGCGACGTGCCGCGGGTAAATATCCTAGGTGTTCTGACCTGCAGCACAGGTTTATCGAGCACTTTTTTTTTTTTTTTTTTTTTTTTTTTTTTTAATTTTTTTTTTTTCGAACGCTCCAGCTCTTTATGTTTTTCAAATAACCTCTTGACTTTGTTTTCCGTTTCGAAAATCGACTACGATTATGTATGGGCCGGCTGAAAACGGTTTTTCCTCGAGTTTTTTTTTCGAAAAATTTAAAACGTTTATGGCTCTCGCGAACGAACAAAATTGTCGGTAAACAAAATTTAAAAAAAAAAAAAAACAATAATTCCACCGGGGGAAAGTGTACGGTCGTGCAATACACGCGGATCGGACTCGAATATTTATATGAGTACTCAACAACAGATCAAAAGTGTAACGTTATGTTTGCGTTATAGAATTATCTTCATCCCGCCACTGTAATAAATAGTATGTATAAAGGGGCGGGTTTTCGTCCGCGCGTAATAATACAGTCGATTCAGGTCGACGGAGAGAGACGAATTAAAAAAGTCAAATTCTATTCACAATAGTAAACTGTCGATTACTATAATGTACGATTTCTAAAATTTGTATTACATCTCATCGACTGCGTATAATACGATATTATTATGGATCGTGTCTACAGTTTTGAAGCGATTAAACACCATTATGCACAATAAAACTAAATTCGAAAGTAAAATTATACCTACGTATTTTTTTTTAATCTCGGGAAAATGTGTAGTTTTTATTCACATCAGTACACGATAATATTATAATAATAATAATGCGTATTTAACGTTTAAAATCTCATTGTTTACGTTCAAGAACCCAGAGCGCTAGATAGCGGATAAAAATGACTCAAATTCAAAGTGACTGTATCAAAGATCGTATCGCTACAAACGTACGGTCTGACACACTATATAATAGTATGCGTCATTTCCTACTAATTTCTTCGTAATTCCATGACGTATACACGGCGTTTAAATTCTATTTGCGTTTAATGTGTTTATATTTTTTATCTTCTATCTGAAATACAAACGAAGAAAATTGTATTTAACTTTCTCGGTAAATACCTAAGTATTTACGCATAATTTCGTGACGAGTACTGCGCTAGTTCACTGTATAGTTTCGTAATATTTCACTTTTTCGTCGATTTATTACGGTATTAAGTAGCAAACAACGGGGCAGATTTAATTCAAAAATGTCCAAATGGCCGAATTGCAATACACAATTTGTGTGCCGGCCTAACGAAAGTTTTGCCGAACAAAAACTTCTGACGAGCTGACGAATGATGAACCGAGTTGAGTGTGTAACGCAGCGGTGGACGGCGGTCGCCCTATCGCCCCCTCTGTATCCGCCAATGTGCTATACCAGTATATACGTCATATTCAATACCTTTCAAACTTCTCTCCGCACAACATTGACACGTTATATCCATAGCGTGACATTTCATGTCCGGGTTTTTTCGTGTGACTTCTGCTCTGTGCTTTGTTTACAAGAAAAAAAAAAAAAGGGAAAAGTTAACATTATTCTTCTTCTTCTTCTTCTTCGCCTTTATACTAAATATTTGGAGTCGGCCACCCGCTTCCTAAACTTCCACTTGACCCATCCCCCACATCGTCTACACATACGCCCGCCGTCGTCATATCCCGTCCAACCACCTCTTTTTCGATCTTTCTCTCCTCCCCTTTTTCCCATTATTTCGTCAATCCACTCATCGGCTAAGCATTCTCATCTCTGCCACTCTCATTCTCTGTTTTATTTTCTGTCTTCCTAAAACCATATACAGTTCAAAAATGAAAATTTATTGGTGATTTTTTTACCGAAGAAACTTGTTCATCTCTATGAATCGAGCAATACTACTCTTATTTTTCATATAAATATATATCATATTATCGTGCGTACAAGCCTACAGTGTTATATTTTTTTACCTCAGTTACTTCGAAATCGCATAGATCGCATGATGTTAATCCATAACGGCATCATGTACGCATCAATTAAAATGCATTCGTTTAAATGGCTTAAGTTCTGTTCGATCCGATAACGTGGTAAAAATAATATGCAGAATCGACTCGGATCGAAAACCCATCATGTTCAACAAACGAGACCGAAAAAACGCACGCGGTTGTCAAAGTTCTTGAATAACAGTAATTGTGTGTCACAAGCGGTAAAAACCGATTGTATCAAATTTCATCGTCTACGCGTACTTACAAAAAAAAAAAAAAAAAAAATATACGCTGTACGCGTAGGTAAATATTTTCGCTCGGGCAATTTTGTCCTATAAAAAAACGAAACGATGGGGCCGAATCGCGTTTGCATATAGGTACGATAAAATACGTTCAACCGTATTATCATATTGTACACGTTGTTAATAAGAATAGGTAATCGGCGTCGGGTTAAACATTAATTTTAATGCGCGTAAAAGTAAAATAACGAGTCGTGAATTCAATTAAAATCGAGAAAAAAAAAAAAATTAAAAATATACGCTGTACGCGTAGGTAAATATTTTCGCTCGGGCAATTTTGTCCGCGTTGCGGCGGCGTCGGCAATAATTGAAACATCGTATTCCCGCCGAATTTCGATTTACAATGAACACGGTATAACAACTCTTGTACGATTTGCCCGGCCTGACGTTTGAATTGAACGAGCGCGCGCGTCTGCGGGGGGGTTTATTATTATTATTATTTTTTTTTTTTTTTCAAATTTCGTTATAAAGCAATACGACAAACGTGTACGTGAACTCCGCCGGGCCGTACGCGTTATGAGAAACCGTTTTTATTTCGCGTTCAACCGGCGCGTATTACATACGAATAACGATTACCGTTATTTACGCGCGCCGTGTGCACACGATGTCGACACGTCCGTTTTGATGTAAAATCGGATGTGCGCCGGCATCTCAATCGGTACCGCGGTACGGGTGTACGCGCCGTCGTAACTGTCTGTATTTACGCGTACGCGTACACCGTATTGCAAACGATACTTTCAGCGGGACGGAGACTATTGCGGAACAACCGACAAAACGCCTATGTGTGTACGAGGGCTAATCAAAATGCATCAAGACTGGTAGTATCGTTCGGAAAAGGAACGTCGAAAAGCAGTAGGATTGGTATCACTTGCTTCTATGACTTTTTCCGAGTACATTTGTTTTTATTGCTTCTCTATAAAATTCTTCGGTTTGATTTCGCTGATATTTTCGTAAAATATATTTTTCGAGTTTGGCGATTTCGCAATAAACCCAAAAGAAGAGTAACTTGACAGATTTGGAGATTTTAGGAAATTTTTCTGCATTTCTTTCCAGTTTCGGAGGGATGCAACATTTCACGGTTTTTGCCGTTAAACGCCAATTGAAAAACTGAAAATGTGCCCTCGAGTGGCAGCGAGTTCCGCTTATTTTGGATTCATTACGAAATCGCCAAACGTGAAAAACAAATTTTAGAAAAATATCGTCAAATCAAAACGAAGAAGTTTATAGAGATTTTATACGAATAGATGTGCTCAGTATAAGTCATAGAAGCTNGGTTTACAAATCGTTTTGCTCTTCAACGCTCGGTTTCCGAGTGACATTATCGGTCTCGATACTTTTTGATTAGCCCTCGTATATTAATCGTAAACCGTAACGCGCATATCCGTATGGAATCCGCACGTTTATAAAATTGTCAAATTGCATTTTATAATGTCTTCGCAAACGGGCGTTGTAGGCGCGTGCGTTTATAAAAAAAAAAAAAAAACGACCGGCACAACGCGGGTCGTCGTAACGATTTGTCCGCGTATACATGCACGCGTATAATATAGTTGGTAAACTTGTAATATTTAGGTTTGGGGTAAATTATATGTAATTAATCGTTAAAAAAAAAAAAAAAAGCTGTCCCAGGATAATAGGGACGGGCGCAACCATTGTTACAGACGAGAAGTTTGGGAACGTAGCAGAGCGGAAACTTAATGTGCGCATATGTGTGCGCGACGATTGCCTACCGAAAAAACGATTCCGAGCGGGTTTCGGTGGATAGCGTTGCTTTGTCGACAATATATAATTATAGGTATGCTATATCATGGTAAAACAATTACACGCGCGTTATACGCATTGTACTCTTTAAATAGTATTTGTGCATTATATTCAACGTTGTAGCTATTCTCCCGTTTTTCCTACGTTGTTTCCCGGTTTTCCCGTGTTGTATTTTTCATTTTTCGAAAAAGTCGGAAAAAAAAAATGATCTCCCTCAAGTACCGCCTCAGGCCGATTTCCTTTCGGAAAAAGTGCTATTGTTGTAAATCGGAGCGAAATTGGCGGTAGAAAAGTTGTCCGCGGGGAAAAAAAAAACAAACACCATTGCGAGACCAATGCATTGCTCGCTCCGCTCGGAATCAAAAATGTTAATTTCGTATTGATATGCAACTGCGGGTATTCGGGTACGCGTGTAAAAAAACGGGCAATACAGTACGGCGCGCTGCAACACGCCCTGCGAAATTATCGATTCGAAAATATTCCAATCAATAATGTACCGATAACAATCGAAACATCAATATTCGTCGACGAAATTGTAAATTTTTTCCGGTCGGGTACCGGAAATACCGGAACGGGAATCTCACGCGCATATATTTATATTAATTTACGAGTAATAAACGAGTTGTCGGACTCACCGCGGTAGTTTTTTTTTTCAAATTTTCGCCGACAATGTCCACGTTGGTTTCACAACATGATAGCGCGACGCGCGCTTTATTTATTTGTTTTCCGTTAAATAACTATACGATTTAAAACCACGGGCGTCTGGCGCGCGCAGTCTGTAAGTCCGGGACGTGCCTTGGAAAAACTGATTTTTTAGGAGGAGCCCCGCCCCCGCCCCTCCCCGAACCGCTTGTCTTGCCTTTCAACACTAGATAATATAAAATAACTAATTATGTACACTGTCTTTAAATTAGCTTTGATAATTATATCAATTATCTGATTAAATTTCATACACTCCAAAAAAGTAAAAGTAAAAGTTTCTTTGTAATCTTCAATCGACAACCGTAGTCTATAAATAAATAACTTGGATAATTGCATTCAAGCCAGCATATTTAGTAACGCAGTCGTAAAAGATAAGAACGAAATCATAAAACTTGTACCTAACTGTTGTCGCATGTCAACACAAAAACAAAAACAAATTGTCATGTACTATTTTCGGGTAGTGCCCTGGCACGCCCGGCACGTCCTGTGCGCGCGCCTATGACGTAAACCATTTAGGTTAGGCCATTTATCTTCCACTTCTCCTTCGCGTCTATCCGGACTATTTGGGGTAGGCCACCCTCGATCTAAACTTTCACTTGACCCGCTCTCCCGCCTCGCAAACACGCCCATCGTCCTCGTATCATCCCCAATCGTATCCAACCATCTCATTTTCGGTCTTCCTCTCCCCATCTTTCCGTCTACGTTTATTTCCATTCAAATTCTTACTGTTTCGGGTTTCTCTCTTCCCACAACACGCCCGAACCATCTCAGTCTGTATTTCATCTCATTTGGTCCACTATCACAGTCACGCCCGAGCTACCTCGTATGTACTCATTCGTTATCCTCTCTTCTCTCGTCACACTCGCCCATTGTCCACGCGCACATCCGAAACGGGTCGATCCGCCAATGTCTTATTTAGAACTCTTCGTACTGTTCGACGGAATTGTACACCGGCTATGGATCTGATCTTACGACAGGCAGAGGTATCGTGAGAGTATTTAGATCCCGTACCACAGGAATATAGGAGGATAGGGCATTTTACGGTTTTCAAAATTTAATTTGCTCGTATTGGAAACTATACGGAATAAACGTTAGCCCTTCTACTCCGGGACCAAAGGCATACATATCAATAATAATAATTATAAAATGTAAATCTAAAGAAAGAAAACTTTCCGTTTCAAAACCCCAAACACAATTTAGGACTTGCGTGCTGTCAAGTGTATGTCGCTCGTCACGGGCGTTTTCGAGGGGGGAGGGCCAAGACAGCGAACTCGTTTACCCCCCCCGAAATTAATATTATTCATTGCATATTGACACAACATCGACCCTGTCTTTAGTACGCGGTTTTTTTCCCCCCTCTCCTCCGGAAATTTCGCGAGGCTCTTGTACTGTTCCCCCTACGCGTTTATTTCGCGACGTCGTATTCATTCGATACGATTACGTTTAAATGGGATCCGCTTATACCGGTCGTGGAACCGTCCGAGAGGAAAAAAAAAATAAAAAAAAAAAACGCACGGGCGTCACGTCGACTTCCGTAAACCGTACGCGCGCGCGCGAATCCCGCGCGCCCGGGTGTTCGACACACGCGTCAAAACGGATCGCCGTACGGCGCGCGGACGGCAGAACGGCGTCGCGTCGCGGGCGCTCGCCCGCTGTTGCCGCCGTGTAAAAGCCGCGCCGTTTCGTTTTTTCCCCCGACACCGACAGCCGTCGTTGTCGCTCCGCGCCGCGCGTGACGCACGTAATATTATTACTATCGCCATTGTCGTTGCTGTCGTACGCATATATACGCGCAATATTAATGCGTTTCGATGTTACGGACAAGTGTCAATCACCGCGTTGTACGCGACGCGTTTTCTCAAAAAAAAACCCATTAACCCCCCCCCCCCCCGCTCGGTCGGTCGCTCGCTGCTTTTTTTTTTTTTTTCAATCGGGCCGCTATCGCGCGCCATTACGATATCATTACGACAACGCATACAATGCGTACGATACATACAATACATACAATACATACAATACATACAATATATATATATATGTGTATACGTATTAGACGCGTTTCGGTCGGGGCCCGTCCGCACAGTGTCGACGGTGTCCGAAACCGGTGTCTGCGACGCGTTTCGGTCGGGGCCCGCGTCGCGCGATACACCGTTCGTTACGAAAACGCACCACTCGTCGGCGGTGTTCTACGAACACGGTGCCGCGAGCGCAGTTTTTTTTTTTTTTTTTTTTTTTTTTCTCTCCTTATAACATGTATCGTGCGCCAGTCGACGCCTTAATAATCCGACCGTTAGCCGTTTAGAAAATAAT
>CABPRJ010002391.1:135579-150636 GCA_902439185.1 Cinara cedri
ACTTTTTCCTTTCGGAAAAAGTGCTATTGTTGNTTTTTTTTTTTTTTTTTTTTTTTTTATCGATATTCGTCTCGCCGCGGACCGAACCGACCGGCGACCGGCTTTTGCGGCCCCGCCGATGAGTTCCCACGGCCGCCGGTGCCGCGGCGGGCAATAACAACAACAACGTCGGCGCGCGACGGCCGCGGCTGCGACGCTCTGACGCGCGGGCGTCGGCGGTCCGTTCGCGCCGCCCGGCAACGCGTCGTCTCCTCGTGAACGGCGAGAGTGAGACAAAAAACAACCGTAATTTTATGACATTATCGTCGTTTGCGTAACTCTGCGAAACGCGTATTATTCCGCGCTCGCCGCGCCGTGTTTTCGTTTTTTTTTTTTTTCTCTCCTTATAACATGTATCGTGCGCCAGTCGACGCCTTAATAATCCGACCGTTAGCCGTTTAGAAAATAATGCCTACTATGTGACGACGGTCCGCGGCGATTTTCGTTCCCCGCGCTTATCGCCTTGCCCCGGACCGCATAAATAACATTTGAATTAGACTCCGTGCGAAACACGCGTGTGATACGTCGCACAGCTTCCTGCCGTTGATCCCGAGGCGGATTCGCGTTTATGCACTGTGTACATGTACACAAACTAAACCGTTATATTTATTGCGACTGTGCGACTTTTGACCCTGATGCTGTTCGGCATTTCCGTTTCTACTTATATCCTACACATCTCAACGCAATAAAAAATGACTCGATTACATTTTATATTCGTCTTCTTCCATCAGCTTACCGGTCCGTTGAGGACTATTTCTGCACTCCTCAAGTGATCTCGCCGTCCATCCCCGTTATAAATCAACTCAAAAGTCTGCACATTCGGGTCTATCTCTTTCAGGTCTCTGCAGGTAACTACATCAATCCACCGGGTTCTGGGTCTTCCTGGGAGTCTTGTTTTGTTTATTTTTTTCACGAGCACTTTTTTTATTTCTATTTCGTATTACACGAGGAAATTGCATTTTGAAAATTAAATAATTAAACCGTTAAACGGCTTGACTTAAATGCAACGTTTTAAATGGCTATACGGTCATATCTAGAGATTTAAAATGTCGTAGTTCTATAAAACCATTAAAAAAAAAAAAACAATTAATATTAAACGTATTAGTTTTGTTTTATTTTCTATTGTTTAATATATGATTATAATACCTATATAACAGGTTACAGTGAGTTTGATATTCTAAATTGTAATTAAATGCACACGAAATGTATAGTATGAATAAAAAATACTTATAAAAAAAAAAAAAAAAAAAAATGGGAAAATATTTATAAATTTGAGTGTTTGACGTTGACAGCCAGTCGCAGACAGCTTGTAGACAGCTAAGTTAATTTAGAAAATAATACAAAAAAAAGCAACCGAACATTTCAAAATAAAAAAAAAGCCGTTAAAAACACAATCAAAATTAAATCGAATTTATAAACAAATAAAAATAAAATAAAATGCTTATAATAATTGTCAAACAAAAAGGACAATAGTGACATGAGATATTTTAATTTTCAGTAAACACCTGTTAAAAATCAGAATGTACAGTGTACACTTATGCTATTTACACCAAAAATTAAGACGAAACGGACTTGAGCCATTCTTCCCTGGGACCAAAGATAGGTATATATAGGTCTGTAAATCCGTAGAAAATGTGAATTATGATTTTTTTTTTTTTTTGTCGAGTGTTTTCTTAAACGCCCGTCACATACGTGCAGTATGTGAACTAATAATACAGAACTAAATTTTCGTTAAACAATTAATTGTTTGTGAAAATAAAATGTTTTGTATTGTCTATAGTTTGGGGGAGGGGGCGAGTCCCCTGGGTTCCCCTTCTGGATCCCACCACTGCATGCATGACAAGCGAATTGTTTCACGTTCATTGTTCGCTTAAATGAACGCGTTCATTGTTATAGACCGTTTGCAGCGATGAAAAACGGTAACCAAATACGGCCGTTATTAATTTGACTTTCAGGTGATAATTCGTGGTCGCGGTAACGAATGCCAATGCGATATTGTGTAAAACGGTTATTGAAATACAGATCGGATAGCGTATGACTATGCGAAAAATCGACAACACATACGTATACGAGTTACGTATTTTTTCTTCTATTATAGTTTATACGAAAAAAGAATGTCCGCTTAATATTTCGCCGGCTCAGAATCGACCGAACGAGACTTTTTCGGTGGAGCCACAGACGATTTTGTTTCGTAAATCTGATTACACGTTCGGTTAAAATTGCGTTTACGGTTTGACGCGCGGGGATCCTCGTGTATTCTGAGCCGACGCGTATATACGTATACATTATAACAACGCTGTGCGCGCGCGCGCGCGCACGTACATCGGATACGAAAGCCAAATTACATTATTATTGTATTTTTAACGCGTTTTTCGGGTTTTTAATAAAAGACGAGAAAAAAAAAATTGTTCGTAATATCGCTGCCGCGGAACAAACCGAATCGAATTCGTGATGCGTCCAATAAACCGCGCGTACAGTATACACTCGAATACACACGCGTTCGTAAGTGGAAAAAAAAAAAAACGATTATTACAGGTTTTTTACCGGCACGACGACTTCCGGCTAGACGAGTATGTTGCGATATCCGCGCGTACGGATACGATATTGCGCGCACGCGATATAATAATACGATCCGCGGTATCGCACGCCGTTGACGCAATCCTCGGCATGCCCGTACAAACACTCCGGCACGATAATATTGTCCGCACAAATACCCGATTACAATATTATTATTATTATTATTGTTGGGCACACGGCGAGTATTTCACGGATACGAAATACCCGGGCGTGTACAATGCGCCGCCGATAAGTGCGCCGCGTGAGATCATTGACGAATTATTATTATTATTACCGCGGTGCGTTAACACGCGGCCCCCGGCGAAACGTATTGCCGCGGTACGGGCACATAACGTTTTCAGAGGCGCCCGTCCGCGGTACCGCGGCGCGAACGCAACGAACGGAAGGGAAAATCCCGTGAATCCGCGACGGCGTACGCGTTACCGTTGCGTGCCGGTAACGGCCGGAAAAAGCGCATGAAAAATATAATCGCGCGTCACGCGGATGCGTTCCGTAGATTTTCCGTAGGTTTTATTTGTTTTGGCAAAGGTTTACGTTTGTGTGTTATTCGGGGCGATCGAGACGCGGCGTAAAAAAAAAAGCGAACGTTTTTTTTTTTTTTACGTTCCGTGCGAACCGAGATACCGACCACGCCGTCGGTATCGCGCGTCTGTAAACGACATTATTCCGTGTACCGACAACAAATGACTTCACGGTCGAAAACTTTGCAGGAACGTTCTCGCGGTGTTTTTCGGTCTTGGTCGGTGCATCGCGGAGGTCGTGTACAATATTATCCCTTACATACGGATAGATATAGCCGGTCGTCAATGTTCGATTATTTTTTTGAAAGCTAAAAATCTGTTCAAATACTTTAAAAATCTAAATGTGATTATATTTTCTGTCCGCCCGTAATTTCACGTAAACTCGATTTTTACCGCGAGGATACATTATAATATTATATTTAAGTGGCATGTTGTTATACACGTTATTCAGTGAAATCTCTTTTTTCGAATCAGAGTAGAAAAATATGATGGTCTGATTCCGAAGTCGATGTATACTCGACACCTGTATGGTAGGTCAGGTGTTTGAAAGGGTGAAATGTTGAAAATACGATACAAACGCAGAACGGTTCTATACAATATTGATCGTTGGTCCGGAGAAAAAACATTGCGAAAATCGTATCTATTGAATTTTACACTTTTTACGTATAATATAATAGCCGTACTTTTTATATAGGTTCACGATGAAATGATCACCCTGTATATAAACGCTCGCGCAACAAATAATTACATTCGCGCATCTACCGACATTATAACCGAAAACCGGACAACAAACCGGATTTCGGGTTTCGAATATCGTATAATTACGATTAAGAGACGACCACGCGTTGTTTTTAACATTTTCCTTCTCTTTTCTGTCCGTAACAACTTTTCTACCGGACACCTTGCTCCGACCATCGACTCCAGGGGTGGTTAATGAGATAACAAATTTGGCCTAGTTAGAAATTGTTCGATTTTTCTTATTGTTTTCTTATTAATGATAAAAATCCGAAAAATGTACGCGATAAAGGTTTTTTTTTTTTTTTGCTCGGTTAAAAATAATCGTAAAGACCAAAAAAAATATTCGTCTTTTAATTTCTACGAGCGGTACAATTTTCAAAATATTTTAACGTTCTTTGGATTGTTAATGGCCGTTTGATTTATTCGAATTTTTAGCTTCCATAATTTTATAACTTATGTAATGTAATTTATAATTTTCAATTTAAGTTTATCATAACATATTTAACCGAACTTTGATCTAAATCTTTTTCATTAACTATGAGTTCTCGCCCCGTACAAATATAAATTAAATTACCTTTGATATCGTACCTACCCAACTTCCCGAAGCTACACCCATAGTGATATAAAGTATGTCCGTCTTTTTTGTTATAATTCGGCTAGAAATAATCGTAGGGATTCAAAATTCGACCCGAACACTTGAAATAGGACTTTATAGATGTGGTACCATTTATAAAAAAACATTAAGTTTATTTTTTAGCTTTTTATAGCCATTTAAAATCATAAAGCTTTATTTTTAGTTTTGATTTGGAAAAAAATTGTTTAAAAGTTTAACACGTGATTCATTATAAATTCCACTTATGGTTGTGAAAAAAAAGTCGTAAGTATAATGTATTAAATTTAAAATTTTGAGCGAAACGAGGAATGTATTTGGTTAATCGTGATGATGTGGGTTTTTTTTACGCCTTTAAGCAACTTTACTTCTAGAAACCGTGCTCCAATGAAAAACTTCGTAGGGACTTTCTTGTAGCAATAAAGTAGCATTTCTGATCTTATCGATCCATCGAAGAGGTGATTTTTTTTTATTTTACTTGTAGTCTTCTCAATAAATGGGAAAAACTGTACATTTTTCGTACAATTTGAGCGACAATGTAAAAAGTATGACTAATAATACTTTGCTCAGAATCGTTTTCCGATGGCCGTGTCTTATCGTCGCGTACAAATGTGAATCGGATTGTTCTACGTGTGCCCCATTACGACTTCCCTCCCTCGTCCGCCGCGCGGATTCGTGTATTGCGACGTTATTTTCATTCGTATTGTACGCGTGTATGAATAAAATATTACAGTCGGGTCGCACCCACACATTTCGGCCCGTCTAGAGACGTATCATTAACCGGCACGACGACTATGACGACGACGACGACGCTAGAGGTACCTGCAGCATAACGCAAGGAACATAATACAAATCATAATAAACGCCTATTTCCTCTTTTCACACACGGCGGGCCGGGTGTGCGCGCACATCCTCCGCGCATTGTGTTATTGTTGCGCCGAGACCTCAACGGTCTCGTCCGGCTTAATGAATAATGTAAAAAAAAAAAAAAAAAAAAATCGAAAAAAAATTTAATAAGGGGTTTGCGTGCGAGGCGCAGTGCAGCGTTTGCCGGGCGTCACGCCCACCAAGACATTAATAACGTTATGCTAAACGCCCGTGATAATAATTGTTCGCGCGGGTACGTGCCGAACGACGTCCAGCCGTCGTCGCCCGTGTTGCCTACACGCGTTGTCGCCATGTCGCGGCGACAACGCGTCGTTCAGTTTTCGTTTCGGTCGGTCGGTCGGGGCCGGACGCCGGCCGCGGCGAAAACGTCCGTTGCCGGCGTTATCGTCGCGCGCCGCTGGGGGACGTCGGCCGTACGCGCGGCGGACCCGGCGTGACAATGGCCGACCGGCGGAAGCGCGCGCGTAACGCGAACGATCGCCGCGGCGTGTTTCGAGCGCGGGACCCCGTCGGTATCCGAACGGATTTAGATTTTGCGTCCCGTCATCCGGGTTTATCCGGCCCGCCCTCCCTCTCGCTCGCCTCCACCTCGCCCCCCCCCCACCACCACCACCACCAACCCGGTCGCCGTACCGTGCGGGTATTCCGTGTCTCGCGGCCGCATTCACGCGGTGATTGTCCGCCGCCGGGCCGCGCCGGGGGCTATTTGAGACTTCCGCTCACGTTTCGGATTCTGAGCGGTTCGGCGGGGAACGTATATTTACAACGACGTTTATATTTTTTTATTATTTTTGTTTTTTTTCCCGCGGACAACTTCTCCGCCAGCGATTTCGCTCCGATTCACAAACGATAGCGGTTTTACTGAATGGGAAATCTGACTAGGGTACGTCCTTTACGGAGGTCACTTTTCGATTTTCCCAAGAGTTTTCCCGATTGATGAGGAAAAACATGGGAAAACCCGTAAAAAACGGATACATTGTCAAACAATTAATATTATCAGAGAAACTGTATAATGCATATGTAATTATTTTTAACCGCAATTTGACATGTTATATATTGTTGGCGAAGCAACACTATTAACCGAACTCCGCTCAAAATCGATCCTTCCCAAGAGTCTTTTACCGATTCGGTTTTGTTCCGACAGTTACTGTCCCCGTAGGCATAGTATAAGTGAGTTCCTACTCCTTCGTGCATTATTCAAACGTAATCTGTACCCGCCGTCTGTTTTTCCTATCGTGTCCCACTCTCCGGTTAACTCCTCTCCGACAAACTAACCGCGGTACTTTTCATTCGAGTTTACGAAGAATCTGTTTTTCGTTTGTTCGCGTTTCTCAACGGCCGAGTTTCAGATGCGTAGAAATCCGTAAAAAAAAAATTTAAACCACGGGTATAAGTCCAAAATAGAATATGACCAAAAAAACTTTTTTCGAAGTTTCCGAACAAAATCAGTGGCAATGGAGCTTCTCAGCATGAAGATAGATTTAAAAATTTGGTGGAAAAACTTGTCAAACTAATTAAACCATGAACGAACAGAAGTTCTGACATACCTTGAACGAATTGCGGAAGATTTAGTTTGCCGACGATGATATCATTGAGGAAAAGAAAAATGTACAAATTACTCTTTTGGTGACTGCGATGAACTTACGCGATATGATTTTAGTTTTAATTCTACCGGAAGAAAGAGAGAGAATACGATTTGATTTTTTTTGTGGTAAAGAGGGATCGGAACCAAAGTTTGTTCAAAAAATAACTGTAAAACCTAGAATATGGATCTTGGCCGATCTGAAAGGCTGAAAATAAGAAAAGATAAAATGGAAACTGCAGGTGGTACGCGCACAATCTAAACTGTATGGTTTTATAGTTTTATCGCAGAGCCCCTTGGTATACTGGCGGGCCAACAAAAACACTTGTTCAAAATATACAACATATTTAGATTGATTATGTTCAAGAAAAATTCCATATCGTAATCAACATAGTCGTGTTGTGACGTAAAATAACACGGCGGCTGTATACGTGTCTATGAATAATTTAACTTTAGTGTTTCGTAACACTGGACAATTTACTCCTCGAGATTGAACCCAATAACGGAAAGGCAATTAGGCGTGAGCATAGAGTACGTATATTAGATATAAAAATACAAAATGTGAAAAAAAAAGTTGAAACAACATTATTCAAAGAAAATGAGCCCGAAAAAGAGAATTTTATGAAAAAAAACGTTAGAACCAAAATACGTCGGTGAAAACTCAACAGATGGAATT
The DNA here is from genome assembly GCA_902439185.1 of Cinara cedri. Classification (NCBI taxonomy): domain Eukaryota; kingdom Metazoa; phylum Arthropoda; class Insecta; order Hemiptera; family Aphididae; genus Cinara; species Cinara cedri. Next base: position 143,211 of record CABPRJ010002391.1, read on the forward strand.
TATTCGCGGGATTCGCCGCAACAGTTGTCACAAGTCATCTGTTTGTCCGGTATCCGTTCAACTGCTCGCGTTATTTATTTTGTTAAGTTTTCGACCACCAAAATCTCTATTCGAACGAATATACAACACCTGTGCGTGTAGTTCATTGCGTTTCTGTTTTGCGAATCCGCGCGTCGTCGTCCCGTTGGCCGGGTGAGGTGTTTAGTAATTCCGTTACAATCGTGTACACAGAAGTCGAATGCCCGCGGGAAATATTCCGTCCCGAGTTTCTGTTAGGTGTAAAAGGCGATAATGATTGTTCAAATATTGAACGGGATGTATTACCAATATTATATCATTGTCGAATCGTTGGACGTGGCGTACGTTCGATGGAAACTCGGTCTGACGGATATTCTCACGGTGCCCGTATGCGTGTAATGTGTATATTATGAATATTAATGAAGAGATAATTTTCATCGGTAAATACATAATAAATATTATACGAACTTTTTCGTGTGTGCCTGCCCGCGCATACGTTCGGATCGCTCGTACGTAGACGCGTATTTTTTTTTTTTTTTCAAACCTACAAGTTTTTATCAATTCTCTAACGACCCGCCCGCCGTACCATGCCCTCTTGTAAGATGTCTACACAACCGTACAGCATATCACGTGTGCACGCTCTAAAAAACTTAATGAATAATTAACGGCTGACGGTATATTTATATTATGTATTAAAAGCTTTGGGACGACGTGAATATGTGACGGCGTCTGTTGTTTTTTTTTTTTTTTTTTTTTTTTGTTTTTTTACTTAGAGCAAACAACAACAAGACGTATATTGCTGGTACAATTCGTTTACACCGTACACAGGTACCTATATAATTATTAACTGTACACACATCCAGAGTTGGTTCACGTGAAATTGTTATTGTTATATGTACTCGTCTATTTGTATACATTTTGTAGTGTACAATGTTTAGTAAACAACAAGCGACGCAATAATACAATACAGACGTACACAACCGCCGCGCGGATATAATATATACAATATTATAAAATGTGTATATATATATATATATACCCGTGAAAACCACTTAGGTGTATATTGTATAGCTTTATTGTACACGATTATATTATACTGTTATTGTATCAATATAATATTTCCTGTGCACGCGGGCTTTGATGTTCTTCGAAACGCGTACCATAACTAATTATAACGCCGTTATATATTGTACGCAATATTTGACTTTTTTTTTTTCGAATTTTTTTTTTTTTTTTTATGTGTAGTTAAAAATTTAAAGAATATTTTACGTAGAGTGTAACGCCGTACATTTTTTTTTTTATTTTTCCATTGCAACACAGATTTCGGCGTGGCGGGCAAACGAGACGATATTACATGATGATGACCATAGGCGGATATTGGGAGGGGGAGGGGTGCTTCGGAAGAGGGCTGAACATCCCCTCCCCCCCCGGAACGTAATCAATCAGATCTTCATGGTAAGCCTTCTAATGGCCACAGCTGTTGATCAATTTTTTCAGCTATACTTCGAGGAAAGTGTTTTCTTTGTAAATCATTATAAACTAAGTATAGGTTTCTGTTTAAGTTAATTTTTGTTTACTCTCTAGTTTCCTAGTTTTATTAAAAGTAAACCTGTATATTAAATTTTTTTTTTTCAGGATTTGATGAATGTATTTAAAAAGGTATTTAAATCAGAAATAGCAGTGACAAAGTATTATATATTGCAATCTACTGATGAAAAGTATATAACTTTAAATGACGTGAAAAAGGTCTTATCAAATAAGGTTTTCCCAAATTTTTATAAATTATTTAAAGTTGCTATAACAAGACCCATAAGTTCCGCATCCACTTGTAAAAGGAGTTTTTCGGCCATGCGTCGAATAAAAAACTTGGCTTCGAACTTGTATCTTGCAAGAGCGGTTCAACAACCCTACAATTTTGTACATTTAAAAAAACTTGTCTAAATGTATTGGTACCGATACCATTATTGATATATTTGCACAAAGCAATATGTTTACACAATTGAAATTTAAAAAAATGTAGTATAGCTATAAATTATTTATTTATGTTCCTATTGCCTATAGACATTTGGTGCCTCAGCTAGAATAAAGTAGGAATAGCCACTAGTACTGTACTCTATATTGCTGCAATATTGTATTATTATGTACTTATTTAAATTTGATAACATAATAATATGATAATAGAGTGTTGAAATTGTAGTGTATTCTTATAGTGTTGCATTGCAAATTGTAATACAATAGAAAACAAAATCTCTAGCTGCTCGATTGTGACAAAACACTAAAAAAACTTAATAGAACAAATATTTGTTTTATTATACGATTCGTGTGCTTTTTTTTTTTTCATTTTCTGTCCGTATACGACTTTTTCTACCAGAAATATCATCGAATGTGGTTACTGATAACACATTTTGTCTATGATTTATATAGACGGATATATATCTTCTAAATTTATATGAAACATTGGGAGAGTTTACGGCAATACTACTATTTTTGTTTTTATTGTTAATGAGTTAAAAATAATCGTACAAATTTGAATTTTAACCACTAAACGTGATTTTTACAACGTTCTAGCGATTTATTATGACTATCTTTAGAATTTACGAATTTGTTTAGTTTATTAGTTTTTATTTGGTAAAATATTGCCGAGCAGAAATGTTTGAAAATTGTATACGAGATTCATAATATTAACTTAGTGGTTAAAAAAATTTGAGCGTATTGTAGTGGCTATTTTTATAAGTCTTTTTTAAGTTAAAAAATTATTGAAGTCTTTTTTAAGTTCAATAATTTTGACGAAAATCGTTAAAATCAAGACATTTCAAAATTTACTTAACCAAAATTTGCTCACAATCGTATTTCGCTAGCAACGATTTATCGTTACGTACAAATGTAAATGAAATATTTTTATATTCTTACCTTCCGAATTCTCACCTACATACCAAAGTGGAAAATTCAACATTACAGTATCAACTCAATTTTTTATTTATATTGTTTTAGATTTAAAACGTTGCGAGACCTATCGGTTTTACGATGGTATATAATTTTTTTTATACGTACCTGTGAACAACTTTTCGAATGGAAAACTTGCTCTGATGTATTAAGTGTAACACTGTCTCTGAAAGGAAATGTTATCTAGTTGATGTATATTTACAATGATGACATTTTTTGACTTCATTAAGATTTCATAATATTTAATGTAAATAAATTTACGTTCTCATTCGTTTAAATCTTTAAACTCTATGTTTTCTACCAGAAATATTTCTCTAATTGACTAATTGACAAGTTACCTTTTTTGTTGCATTTTTAATTTAGTTATTATAGTAAATAAGTCTTTTAATCTTGGTAGTTTTTTTAATAATTGAGCAAAACCCTAAAAAGAACGGGAAAGTTTACAAAAATAATAGTTTTATTATTTTTAATTTGTTTTTTTTGTTGCGATTGATATTTTCCATTTCTAAACATATTTTGGCGATTTTTGAGCTATTTATAGGCATTTTATATTTGAGGATATTTTTTATTTAGTAGGTATTGTGTGAATATCATTGTTTGACCTAACTTGAAAATTTAACAAGATTATAATAGTTGTACTTAGTTGTCAAAAAATATATTGAGCGTATTGTAGTAATGAGCATTTTTTAGTTCAAATTTTGATAAATAGTAAATAGTACGTATTACGGCCTTTCAGATCATGTATAAAGGAACTACGATCAAAATCGTTTTTCGTTAACAATGGTTTACCGTTGTTTTCAGATAAAAATTAAATTCCCACCTATAATTATACGAAAATAATCAGCAGCAACAACTCAACAACAATATCAGCTTTTCTTTTCTGTTTTGTCTGTTTGTATAACAGACGTTAACAATATTTTACCAGGAATATTGCTTCAATTCTCAAGTTTGGCGTTTTCTCTGAAAGAAAATTTTTATCTTGTTTGTTTTTGATTTTCGAAAGCCAAAAATTGTTTCGTTTTTTTTTTTTTTGTTGTTGTTGTTGTCGTATAGACGCCTAAATTTTTTTTTAAAAAACGTTCTGACGTTTTTTAAACAAAAAATGTTTGAACAAAAACAGACATTGTAGTATTGCAGTTTATCATTTACAAATAAATAATATATTTTTATTTTAATGTCAACACGTAATTATTATGATACAGACAAAGATTAAAACTTTAAAATATCTAATAATGTCTAACAATATATTTATATTATATAACTGGTTACATATTTACAAAATTCGAAATAATATCAATTCGTATATTCTGTTATATATATGTATATGAATATTATACAAACTGACATAAATCGAAAAATATTATATAATATTATGTTTAAAAAAAAAAAAACAATAATAAGTAACATTATGTTTTCGCGTGTATTAAATGGTAAGTTTTTTTTTTTTTTTTTTTTACGCAGGCTAGTCCCGCTTTTCTTATATATAGATAGGGGGGACATTTTCAAAAAAAAAAATATAATAGTAAACAATAATAATAATTAAAATCTCTTATATTGTAATTTGCCAAACTTACGAATTTCAAATAAGAAATTTATCGAGGAACATTCCATTAGAGAACAAAAAAAAAAAAAAGGAAAAAAAAAAAACTCTATACAATATGTACTGCGTACTTCTTCAACGTACTTAAGGAGTTATTTTACTAGTAAACCGCCCGAAACATCAAACGAATCGGCCGGGTTCTCGATAAATAAATTTAAGTGCGCTTAGCGCTAAAAAAAATCATATAACATTACGATTAACAGGCGTAGGGTACATATTGCGTATCGGCGTAGGCGCGTGCACATGATCGCTGTGAAGTTGTCGCGCGCGCGATATTAAATCATTACCGACGGCATAATGTCACGATACGATATTATTGAAAAATAATACGGAATTTTTTTTTTTTTCTCTCTCGACACATTCATACGCCGACGATCGAACGCAAGTTGGACGTTTAAAACCGTCACGAACCTCGTTCAAAACTCGAAAGGCGAAAAACTTGTGGGGGGGGGGAGGAGGGAAACGCGGAAAAAACAATAAACGGACCAGTCCTGCTCGAGAAACGTGCGTGATATTACAATGCAACGGTATTTGTGTTACAGTGTCTGATCGACGCGTAACGTACGGTTTATTGTGACGGATTAATATAAAAAAAAAACTAATGCGTACAAACTACGTTATAATATGCATATATGTTATACAATAATATAATACGATATAATGTCTATCTACAATGATACATAATAATAATAAAAATAATGATAAATAAGTAAGTACATAATAATAATATACATATAATATTATAAAATAATATAATAATTCGCGTTGATCGAATGTATTATAATATTTGCCAACAATTTGGCATATCACAATTTAATATTTTTTTTTTTTTTTTTTTTTTTTTTTTCAAAGCTGCAATGCGTACCCAGCTCTGTATTTCGGACTATGGGTTGATCTGTATTGAAAAAATAAAAACCAATAATAACAAAAAAAAAAAAAAAGTCCGAAAAATAGCAGAAAAAAAAAAAAAGTTTTAAAAAATACTATAAACTAAGAGAGAAAAAAAAAAAAACATATCGAAGAAATAACGTTTTGATAATATAATGTATGTATATATATATATATATATATATATATATGTGTATATTGTATACACGAGTGTATGTATATATATATATATATATATAAATAAATATTAATAGTAATGATGCGTGATGGCTAACGCACGTGTACGATATAATATAATCCATATTATTATTATTATATTTTTTATTTTTTTTTTTTTTCTAAAAGAGAGAGATCATTCATAATATATATAATAATAATAATAATAATAGTTGTAAAGACATTTATACAAGACAATAATAAAATAATAGGCCCCGGCGCGTGTTGTATAGGTATTCCGGACCCGAAACCGCGCGGTATTTTATTATAATGCGACGTATTAAAACGTGTTAACGACAAACAGGCGACCGCCGCATTCGGCGCGGTGCGGCCACGCGCCGTTGTCAATCGGTAAAAAAAAAAAAAATATATATGTATGTGTATAACAATCGACATCGTAACAACAGTTGAATAGTTCCGTGAACCGATTTCTTTTCGTTAATCGTTTTTCGACGCATTATTTGGTTTTATTTTTATTTTAGCCGAATAAATAATTATACGCGTATATGTATAGAGAAGATGATAATGTATAAAGTGAGGGAAAAAAAAAAAAAAAAAAAGAAAAAGCCGCACACCCACACACGGTTCGGCGCGTCCGCGATAAAACGGATTCGAACCGAAACCAACGGAAAACAACAGCGGCGAAACGGCGAAACGCCGTCACGGTTACGTCGCGAACCGACCGCACTCGGGGCCGTACTCCGTAGCTCCGCCGGGCCTCTTATTGTTATTTATTTATTTTTTTTTTTTTTTTTTATCTATTTTTAATGTCCTCCGAGTGAGCCCGGGCCCCGGGATTGCCGGTCCGAGTATGCGGCCCTGCGGTGTTCGCCGCCGTGTTCCGTTCGTTTTATATCGTGCGACGGGCCCCGCCGGGACGTTTCAATCGCGGCGCACGCTGATAAATGCGCACCGTCCGAAACAGCCGCGTGTGCCGAAAAGTGCAGGATTTCGCGACCGACGTCCGGACGGAACGCGTGGTCGACACGACAATCGACAACGCGCGATCGCATCCGTTCGGTACGATTTCGACATTATCGCCACTGTCCCCCCGTACGCGGCGTAACGCAGGACTGTTTGACAATTTTTACATTGTAGTCTCGCATGTGAAAACGTCAAACAGACCAGTTACACCCAGTGTGTATATTTTTCGGACATCGGGCAAAATCGACTTTTCGGACACGTTTCGGCTTTTGCCGGGGCGACGGTACGCGTTTATACAGTTAGGAATGTGTGGCCCACACATATATAAGATTAGGTAATAATTTTTTTTTTTTTTTTTTTTTTTTTTTCATTTAAGTATAGGTATAATATAGATATATAGATAAATAGTATAGGTTTTTATAAATTATAAGGGTCGTCTTGAAGAATCCGTAGTTCACCTCGAGTGGCCACATCTATAAAAAAAAAATAAAAAAAATAGCGAAAAATCCAAAACCCAATTTGTTAATAACAGACGAGACGACAAACAAAAAAAAAAAATGTATATTATATATTAGAAATGGTTGTTTTTATTTTTGTTTTATTTATATTTACAATTTTCTTCTTTTTTTTTTTTTTTTTTAATTTGCAAATTCGAAGTTAATACGTTAAATGTTAAAATGCCAATACGGACACGTTATTACGAGCGTAATAATCGAATTAACATCTTAATCGGAAAAAGAATATTATATACATATAATAATAGCGTTCGGTAGAAAATGTGTGAAAAAAAAAAAAAAAAAAAGCAAACGCGAATAAATTATTTTAAAAACCGTGGAG
>CABPRJ010002391.1:150716-315940 GCA_902439185.1 Cinara cedri
AAAAAATAGCGAAAAATCCAAAACCCAATTTGTTAATAACAGACGAGACGACAAAAAAAAAAAAAAAAAATTAATAGAAAATGAAAAAGTATACGTATAGAACAAGAATTGAAACGAGCGAAAATAATAAGAGAACTTACAATATTATCAAATGAAACACTACACCGTCGATCAACGGCGATAATGTTATGCACTTAATTAAACACGCTTGTTTATTAATAAGTAATAAAATCAACCACCGTAGTAACAATATAGTATATAGGTAGTGTATATTATTATATTACACTGCACAGTGGCGCACAGTGGAGGGTTCCGCAGGGGGTAGCGACTGCTATCCCGAGATCGTAAGCGGGTAGAGAGAAAAAAAAAAAAAAAAGCAAACGCGAATAAATTATTTTAAAAACCGTGGAGAAATCGATTGTTGTACAGATCGGCTTTATTGGCAGGGGTGTATATGGGATTCGAGTCGATTTTCGTTTGCAATCGCGTAACTTACCAACGATTAAAACAGTTTGGGTCACCGCGACGGTATACCTATACTGCAGGGTGATTTTTTTGTATTACGAACCAGCGGTTTTCCCGGGGGATTTTAATAAAGCTCACCCGATTCCATAATGATTAAAAAAAAAAAAACAGAAATCAAATTCACTTGAGATCCTCCGAGAAAATCGCCGGTTTATGGTAAAAAAAAAAAAAAATAAATAAATAATCCCCCTGTATATTATGTACCGTTTGTTTGGCGAAAATACGCGTGGATCGCGTGTTTTTGGCAACCCTTTGGAAATTCGATTCGTTTGTATTATGAACCGTTTTTATTGTGAAAAATCTCTGGCCGAGAGCCCGTGTCCGAACTGCGGATAACCTCGGAACACCAGGCGGGATAACAACGCGCGCGGTCGAACGGAACCCGGAACGGACGGATTTAAAAACTTGAAAAAATACCGTCGGGGGCGTGGAGACGTCGAGACGAAAAAAACGATGATGACAACCGTAATTGAGTAGTGGCTAGGCCGAAGCCAATTGGACACGCGGTTCAGAGGCGATTCGGTCGGCGCGGGGCGGGATGTTGCGCGCCGCCGGTGTTGTCGGCCGCTGCGCCGCGTTCGACTTGCTACCCCGGCCTCGGCATTTCAGTGATGTGCGCCACTGGATTCACGCGCGGAGCTCGTAAATACGAATAATAATACACCATTGATATCGTCGTTTTCATATGTGTTTGTATTATGCCTGCATTATTATTTTTGTGTAATGTGTAACTGTTGTAAAATATATTCAACTCGAAAACGGTCGTAGAGTAACGGCGACGAAACGCGCATTTATATTTAACAGTAAACCGCGATTTTCCGAGTCGATTATCGCAGGTAGAATCACCGCGGTTACGCGATCGTCGCCTCGAAAATCCAGTTAAAAGTGTTATCATTCTGTACAGATAATGTACGTCGTAACTATTATTATTATTATTACTATTATTATTACTACCGTACGGTGTATTGTGTATGGATTAAAAATCAATTGCGGCGGGAGGGGGACCGGGGGAAACAAACGACTCGCGCATGCGCGGCTCGAGTTTTCGGGGGTAGTTTTAATATAACGCACGGGGGAAGCGGAATGGTAGACGCACGGTGTCGTCGTCTTTGCGGTACTCGATAAAATTGTATTGTAATTAGCGATGTGAATTATTGTACGGCGAACGCGTTTTATTCATTTATTTTTTTTTTTTTTTTTTTTTTTTGCCAAGTAAAATATTAAATGAAAATGCTGACTATCGCGATTCGCCGGTTTTAAACGGATCGTTCGTTTTATCGACGTTTTCAATCACCCGCCGCCCACCATTTGTATACTGTTTCCTCTATTTCCTCTGTTTTTTTTTCTCGTTACACGCGTACGCATACGGACTTTTTTTTTTTAGCATATTTTATTACGTTCGGCGCGTTTCGAGAGGTTTTACGCGCGTACACGTTATCATAATAATACGCGGGTGTTTAGACGACGTGTCTTATTCTTTAAACGCGTTAAATCCACACCGCTAATTAAAATACCGCGGGGAGATGGGTGGAAGAGTACGTCCCCGGAAACGATCGACACCTGCATGTGGGTATACGCTCGGACGCGCGGTGAGTACGCCGTTGTTATCGACGATATCACATTAATATTATCAGGCATACATAATGAAATATCGAATAGCGGAATGCAATCAAAGTACATAATATCGTAGGTATATCGTTGTGTTAATTATTGAAATTGGTCCGTTCGTTATTATTTTTTTTTTTTTTTTGTCGGTCCGCTGCCGAAATTGTCGCTACGCGCGCGCGCCTCAGAGCCGGATTTCAGTAGATCCGAACCCTAAACGGCGTGCGGGGCTCCTCCGACGTTGACCCAGTGGATCGCGGGGGAAAAACAGCGTCACCGACAATCGGTATCGACGTGGTATTTTTAACGTCGTCTTGCGGTTTGGCCGGGGAAACCGGATCGGGTCGGTTGTTGAAAATGTGAAAATGTGTATTTTATGGCCGTACGCGGGGAGAAAAATGCGAAACATCGAAGACGTGACATTGTATAAAATTCTCTCTCTACTCGTCAATTTTTCTGTCATCGATTTCGATTTTCGCACGGATATGCCCCGTAAACGGAAATTCCCAGTTTAAACGGTCGTGTTCGCAGGGGTCCGGGATCTTTGCGCGTTTAAAACCCGCCGAAAAGAGCCCTAGAAAATAACAAAAAAAAAAAAAAAGGCAGACCGGGTTTAAAAGCTTTCCTCTAGCTCACGCAGGGGAAGGGCATTGTATTTTACGCGTCGTCGACTGTTTTCGCTTTTTTTTTCTTTTACGCGCTTTTTTCGGGTTTTTTTTAAAAAAAAAGTTTTCAGCCGATCTTTTTGTAGGTTTTAAGCGCGCCGGGTATATATATAAAAAGTGTAGACGGTATAAAGGGCAGACGATAAAAGTACATTTTATCAAATATATATTATTATTATTATTATATAGTAGCTAAAAGTTAAATATCATATGAATACTGTACCTAAAAACATTGTCGTGGTAGTAGTCGTAGTAGTGATATATACGGTAGAGTAGTGTAGCTGATTATAATAATAATATATGTATTATATTATATAGTGTCACGAGCTTGTATAGAGTTGGTTTTTTTTTTTGTGGTTTTTTTTTGTTTTTATTTTTGGTTGTTTTTTGTGGTTTTGGTGTGTTCAATGCGATTTGGACACTGACCTGTGTTGTTGCAGGCTGTCCTGCCTCTTGAACGACTTGTAGCACATCTCGCACCGGTAGTTGACGGTGGGCAGGTGATTGCGTTCGTGTATGAGCAGCGAATAGTGTTTGTTGAACGTCCGGTTACAGTATTTGCACACAAACTCCATTTTGACCCGCTTGGGCCGGAGCCGGTGGTTCTCCGAGTCGAGCTGTATTACCGCGTACATGGTCGGGCCGGTGTGTTTTCGGCCGGTGCTCCGCGAGCTGATTGCGACGGCGGCGGACGCGCTACGCACGCGCCCGGTGTTTCGCTTGGATATCGCGGGTGACGGCGTCGGCCCACGCGGCTCCGCGAGAACTCCGCCGGAGTAGCGAACGGGGGGGAAGCCGAACAAAAAAACCAAACAAAACCAAAACGCCCCCCCCGACGGAAACTTTATTTCCGTGCGCGACGGGAAGGCGGCGGCGGCAGCGGCGGCGGCGGCGGCGGCGTAACGAGTGCGGCGGCGACGACAGGACGCGGTAGTCCCGACGAGAGAGCTGCTGCGACGACCACTGTTGGCTCGGCACCGGTCGTACGTTCCGTACGGTCGTGCGATACGGTCGTTTATATTATTTTTTTTTATTTTGTGCCTGCGAAAAAAAGAAAGACAAAAAAAAATGAATAAAAAAAAAAAACCATGAAAAACGAAAGTCATTGTATTAGTTATATTGCAATACGCGCATGTAACCGTATAAAGACGCGCCGGATAATAAATAACGCGTTATTGTAAAAAATATCGCGATATTATTATTATTATCACGACGATATCGGTGGTTTTATTTTTTTTTTTTGTATTTCGGTTGTCGTCGTTCGCCCGATTCGATATTACAATATCGGCAAATGAAACGGCGGACGGGTGGGGAGAGGGGCGGTAGAAGGGTCGGGTATGGAGGGGGGGAAAGGGAAAAAACCGCCGTCGTATATCACAAAACCGAACGTGACTACTATGACACACGCAACGGCGCGAAACAATAGAGGTGTCGTCGTCCAAGGATTTTAAGTAGGCGTTTGGCGAAATCGGACCGGTGGGCCGCGCCACCGGTGACGGCGACGGTCGCCTCACCGCCTACCCGAACGCCGGGGCCGGCTACGTTATAAACGCGCGGCGGTGACCGACTTGTTGCGGCCCGGGAGAAATTCAAGGCGCACCGCCGCCACGGCCCAGTCCGCACGATACCGCCGGGAATCGTGACGCGGCGCCGTAACGGACCCGACCCCCGGGATTCCCCGCCCTCCTAGTACCGTCACGGGGACACGGGCGCCCGCGGTAAATCCACCGGGGAGCGGCACGATAAAATCGAACGCCAAAAAATACTCGAAATAAAATTATATTTGAAATTTTGAAGTCCGGGTGGAGAGGGCCAGACGGAGCCACCGTCTTGCCCGTGCGCGGCGAGGGCTCGATTCCGCTCTTTTCAGGTTATTTACGCGTTTAACGCGATCCCCGTTATTATTATCGGAACGACTTTATTCTCCCGGTCGCAGAGTCGAAAAGTAGGTACACGGTCACGCGGAGTTTTTTTTTTTGCGGTCACGTGGCGGGCGTTTTCTTTTTTTCAGATTAAAAGAGAGCGTGAAAAAACAACGATTGAAACGAGAAAAACGTCCGTACGTCACCGCGATTCACGAACAATGAAATATTGGCGAAACGGCCGAAACGGAAACTCGAAATTTTTACCGTCCTCCGTAATAAAGATAAGATAAAGACGTTATCGCGCGATTGACTGCCTAACAATAGAACGGTCGACAATTTAATAAATCGTATCGATCGCTATAAAAACCCCAACTAAAACGGATTTCGCGAAAACGACGAGCAATAATATCGTTTTATTATTTAACTCGTTCGAAAGCGTATTTTATTCTGTAAACCGCCGTTCAAACTGTCGGACCGTGTGACATAAACGGACGCTCGAAACGGCGAAAGCGAGCGGTGGACAAGCGCGTACCGGGATAGGTGCCGGAAATCTCCCGGTGGGTCCTCCCATTCTCGTGTAGGCCCTTGATTTATGCACGTTTTCCTATTGCCATTTCTCTAAATCACACCTATTGCAGACCGCTACTCGATGAATGTTTACAAGTAGGCCCTGTTTGATAATTTCCCAACGCGAGACCAGAACCCAATGGGCGCCTGACGGGGGATTCGTTTATCCGGACGTCGGTCGCGCGCAGCAAATTGAATTGTCATTATTACCGTAGCCCTAAGCCGAGAGACGGCGACAAGAGACCGCGGCCGGAACGGAATGAGATTACGGACTACGTGCCGTCGCGGTCGCCGTCGAACGATACGCCACCGGCGGGTGTCCGAGAGAGTCCAACGCGCGACGGCGGCGGCGTGTCACCGTGCGGACGGCCGCGGACGTTGTGCGTGACCGGCGGCGGCAGCGGCGGCGGCGGCGGCGCCGGCTGGGTGGCGAACGCGGTAAAAAGGGGTATAGGCGGAGTCCGGTAGCCGCGCGGCTCGGAACAACACCGGTAGCCGCGTCGGCGGCCGCCATTAATTCGTCCCCTCCACGCCGCGGTCGCCGTCACTGACGCCGTGCGCGGCTACCGCGGTTACGCGGCCGCGGTTCGGTCGTTAAACACCGGTAGTCCATTACGGTTATTTTACGTTTCGAGCGCACCAACCGCGAACGGCCGCGCGCGACGCACCGTCGCGCCGCAACCCGTTCGGAAAATACATCGCGAATACACGACCCGCCGTCACGCGATAATATATTTTATGATAATGCGTATTTGTAATATCGTACGGATATATGAATATTTATTTATTTATTTTTTTTTTTCTACAATATACAAACGAGCGTACGCGATAATGTTGCGATAGCTTTAAACATAATATTTCCACCGCTTTAATGGGCATTTGTTTAATTTTGTTTTTTCGCCGATTGTTTCCGGCAAAAGTCGCGCGGCTCCGGACGAAGAAAAAACAATATTGAATTGCCGTATGACCCGGCGTATGCCGTAAGAGCGTCGGGAAAAACGTAGGAAAAAAAAAATGTAAAAAAAGAATGAAAAAAAATAACGTAATACTCACAGAAATCACGGGCGCAGTACCGGTCGACGCGGACGGAGCGGATATAATATAATATATTGTATAAATATATATATTTTTTCTTTCGTCGTTCGGCGCGGGTGTTTCGTATTAAATACACGCCTGGATGCGGCGTGTCCGGCGATAACGAATATCAACGGTATCGTGGTCGACGGCGTCGTGTGTACTGTGCACGCAGTGGAACAGCGGCGGTCGTGTGTGTATATTATTATGTTGCGCGTTTCGATACCGTACGGGCATAGAATAATAATAATAATATAATAATAATAATAACAATAATAATAATAAAATATTATAATATTGTTGTACGACGACCGTGCGGCGACGACGACGACGACCGCGGTAAGTGGTGATTATTGCGGAACTCACTGGACTGTAGCACACGAAAGTCAGAAGCGGTCTCTCTGCGCGGCGGCGGCGGCAGCGGCGGCGGTCGTATGTGTGCGTGCGTGCGCCGCTCCTGTGCGTGTGTATGTGCGTGTGCGCGCGCGCGCGCGCGCGTGTGTGTGTGTGTGTGTGTGTGCGTGTGTACGGCAACCGGGCGCGGCGCGCAGCGGCGGCGGCGTTCGTATGGTACCTGTACTATATGTATAACAGTAATAACGTGCGCGTGTATGCCGACATTGGACGGCCGCGTGTGGTAGTCGGCGCGACGACGACGACGGTGTACCGGATCGCGTCGGCGGAGCGCGCGCGCGCGCCCGGCTCCGGGTGCGCTACCCGTACGCGGCGGCCGCGCGCGTATACCGGCCGGCGGGTGCAGGATGGGCGCGCGCGACCGCGGCCGGGGACCCAATGGGCGCCGTGGGAAACGCACGGAAGCCGGCGCAGGCCACGCCCGTCGGCTTTCTGGTTGGCCACTGGGCGCGCCGCGCTCCGCCGCCGCCGCCGCCGCGTACCCGCACGCTCGTCGCGGCGACCGTGTGACGGCGCGGCGGCCCAAAGACGAGACCGCTTGATTGTTTCTTCTCCCCCCGTGCCGCCTACGCCCCGTGCCCCGCGCGCGTATATCGTGTAATACCTACGCGCGCATAATAATATAAACGCCGGTTGTATCGCCTCCGACGGAGACGACGGCGCGTTCTCGGACGCCGCCGCCGTCACCGCAACGGTGGCCGACCGGTTTTTCCCGGGGCGGCTACTAAAAAGGTTCCCGCGATTACGGCGACGGCGACGGGCGCAGTAATAATAATAATAATAATAATAATATTACAATATGCACGAAACGCAACAACGTAAACTCCGAAAACGCGGGGCCGCGCCGTAATAATAATAATAATAACGACGACGACGACGATAGACGCGCCGGACAAATTATACAGGTGTACGGGGGGGGGGGGGGTACGGTCGCACAGTTACCGCGGCGTCGGCGGCGCTGGCACCGCCGTTACACAATACGCGCCGGTACGTGCGCGAACGACGCCGTCGTCGCTCGCGATGTCGCGGTACAAATCACATCGCGGTACGATCCCGCGCGTTTACAATTATTATTATTGTTCCGTTCGTTTTTTTTTTTTTTTTTAATTTTCTCGCCGTCGGACGTCACATAACGACGCGCGCGATTTATCACCGTAAACGGAACAGCCGGCGTAATAGTGCGGCGATGCGTTTGCGCCGTCGCGCGGTTTACCACAATATTCGATTGCCGAACGTCTGCCGGCGCGACAATGCCCGACAGCAGTCGTAACTCGCGCGTACCGGACAACGACCGCCCGTGTACCGCGACCGACCGCGCGCGAATCGTCGGCGTGTAAGAAAAAATAAAATTAGTATAGATTTTTCCGAAACCGAAGCCCGGGCCGGGGTGCGCAGCCGATTCTCACTGTCCCTCCTTACCCTACGCCCCCCGCCACCCAATGTATAATGTATGCTGTGCCGTATGGGTATTATTAATATCGACGGTGTTTTGTTGTTTTCGCTATCGACAAAAATAAAATTTAAAAAAAAATTAGGAACGTATACCGACGTACAAGGACGTATCTAAATACGTTAAGTTCGTGGCGTATTGAAAGTAATGAAATGTACTGAAATGTCCGCGCGCCGTTTAATAATGTTATTGAATCAACACTGATATGTTAAAAGGGCGTATACCTGGTCCGTCACCCTGGCACCCGCACTTTGGAATTTCAAAACCGTTCCAACGCCATTATTTTGTAAGAGACCTGTAATTATTTGTAACCTTTATTTTCGAATTTCCAACCCCTCCCAAACCCGAGAAGAACAATTTTTTATTTTCCGGCTACTGGAACGACGTCCTGGCGCCCGCATCGTCTTAGACTTGTCCGATCGAAACAAAACCCGTTGTCGCCATTGTTTAGTATGGAATTCGTAACTGAATGGAACCTTAGTTTAAGAGAAACTTATAGGCTTATAAACTTATAAACTTATAAAGGACCTTTAAGGCCTTTTACTACCTTTACTTACTTTACAATGTCATTTTTGTCCCTACCAATCTGTCAAACAACGACTAACGCCTGATGGTATTCGGTTACATTTAGCCACGGCTTTGGATGCTAAATTAAGTATCCAAATCAATGATTTTAGTTGACAATCCAAAAGACGATGCGGGTGCAGGACGACGTCGTTCCAGCACCCGGAAAATAAAAAAAGTGTTTTTCTCGGGTATGGGGGATGGGGGTTGGAAATTCGGAAACAAAGGTTACAAATAATTACAAATTCCTTACAAAACAATGGCGTAGGTTTGGTTTTAAAATTCCAAAGTGCGGGTGCCAGGATGACGGATCTGCGTGTACCTACCGCATACAATGCATATATTGTAGACGTTGATTACAAGGACTTATTTTATTGTTTTCCGCGATAGCATCATATTAAAAACTGTTTGGTTGTTTTTTCATTTTTTTTTTTTTTTTTTGCTCCCCGAAAGCCAAGGACCGTCGGTTGAGAACCACTGGTATTGAACGCGGGGTAATGAGTGCATGCGTATAAATATAGTATACCCGCTCGATACGTTGGAAATTTCGACACGTTATTTTCGTAATCGTTACGCAATTCATACGATAATATTAGTGTGTCCGATTCGACCCGCAGAAAACGCATCCAATCGATTATTGTTATACGTGTGCGTGTGTGTGTGTGTGTACCTGGTTTTTTCGCCGTTAGTGTATTTCTACTCGATATCGCGTTCGTATTATTATTATTATTATTATTATTATACACTCGCGCGTCAAACGATATGATATTAATATTATCAAACGCTATATTGTCGTTATGCCGCAATAAGCAAGAGAAAAATCGATTTTATCCCTGCGCGACGACCGGCGCGATTCGATAATTATTGTTACTGCGTATTACAACCAATATAAACGTATGGCCCGCAGACGTGTCCCGCGATACTAGAGGGGATTGTCCCTCCTCTTCTATTCAAACTGGAACGTGTCCCGGGCGGAAGTGACGAGCGTCGTACGAAAGTGTGTCCGAAATTACGGACAAGATGGGGAGGAGGGTGTCTAACTGTTTTATTCCTTTTTTCTTTTTCGGTTTTAGATTTTAAAAAGACGTCCTAGGATAATGGGAACGGGCGCAGTCGCTGTTTGTCACGGATAATTTAATGTATACCTATAAGCAACGATAAACCATTGCTCACGGAAAAAATGGTTCTGAGCGGAGTTCAGCTGACAATGATGCATTGTCAACAGTATACATATATATATATATATATATATGTCATTTTATAGTAAAATAATTAAATTTCCCGTTATTCCTACATTTTTTTCCGGTTTTTCACATTTGCTGGGAAATCTCTTGGAAAAATCGAAAAGTGACCTCTTCACAGTGACCTCCCCATGCCGATTTCTTTTCAAAAAAGGTGCTACACTTAGAAATCTGAGCATGTATTTTGGTAGAAAAATTGTAAAAAAAAAAAAAATAATAAACATCTTTGTAAAATCCCATAAGCTTCTTCGCTTCACTCAGAATCTAAATTTTAAAAATGTGTAGGTACTTAATGTACATTAAAACCTTAGTGGGTATAAGTTTAAGAAATACGCAGCAGCTGCAGAACCGTAGCGGGGAAATCGTGTCACGTCAATTTTTTACCCGTGTATTTTTAATGGCACGAACCGTAATATCGGTTTGTTATGAACCTTCCGCAATTATTACATTTTATCATTTTGTTCGTTATCGGAATACCTAAATTCGAGTCTGCGCGTGTATAGTGCATAACAATAATGTTCGATACATTTTTCGGTTTTTGTATTATGTATAATTATATGGTATTAGTGTTTCGCGAAAATTAATTTGAAAATTTTAAAATTTTAAAATTAAGAATAATTATATTATTTCATTGATAAGCGATGTACAACACAATTACAATAATTACGTCCGCACATTCGATATAAAAATCCTAACGAGAAAGAAAAACTCCCCATCCGACTTGATTGTTATGTATAGAAACATATCACCATCATATTGATTATTTTATTGTTGTGACACAAAACGACGATATTCAGTTAAATCCGTATCGATGTTTGATAATAATATAATAATCGCCGTGTTATAAAAAAAAATTAATTTTTAGATAACAGTTTGAAATTACTGGGTTTCCTCGGAAGAGGGGGAGGGGGTCACAATATTATCGCATAAAATAAAGATTTCCGTCTAATGGGGTTAATTGCCATGGGTTATGCGGAGTGAAATATCGGTAAGGGTCGAATTTCGTTCCGAGTGTGGTTGATAACGCACGGTGAAATCTCCAAATCACCAACATATGATGCCTACACAAAGTATAATAATATAATATTATATTCGGTCAATATAGCCAATATAATAATATTATATAGGTACTTACATATCAATACAACTTCGAATAATTCGGAAATATTACAAAAATCAAATACGCGTATTATAACTAATGATAGGCTTGTACGATTCGTCAAATGCAGCAGGGCGTACTGGGATGGGATTACTGCACAATTCGTTATCGATGTTATTGTCTTGTTGATATGAAATATTATGAACTTTTGATAATGTATAAACCGACAGTACGCATTTATTTTTATAAATTCCGCGTTTTCGATTAGCTGCGGTCGAATTCGCGACGGTATTATAACAGCACGCGACGAGTTTTTATCATTTCGCGTCGGATATCTTACGTGGGTATATATATATAGATAGATATAAGAAGTACCTGCGTCAAATATTTGTACATTTGACCGAGGTCGAATGTTTTTTGTCCATTCCCCCACCCCGCCTAGGTATGTAAGCTGACGACTAATGTGACTTCGTCATATTATTATGGCAACAATAATTGCATCAAATATCAATGTAAATGTCATTTAAAGTAACTTTAAAATTCTTGTATTATGTTCTCAATTTTAAGCGAGTACACTGCATAGTATACGAATTTGTCTTAAATAGATACATAACACATATTATCACAAATATGTATTGTAATTGCTAAAGACCTCCTACTCCTTAAGGTAACTTTATCTAGCGAATTCTCCGTTTGACAGCTTACCCGAATTCGAATACCATTTAATAAGCTTTTAGACGGTACACGGCGTGTTCTACTACGCTAAAAAAAGAGAGTCGACTTCACGAATGGACCGAATACTTCTAATGCATTGTTTTAGTGGTCTAAAACCATCTTCGCGTTGTTGCCTTTCTAATGAAACCGGTTTGGGGCACATCCGTATTCGGTTGGATGGTTTCAAAGTCGGACACAGGTAGAAATAATTTTTGCGTTTAACAGATATATAGATTACGATAATATTATATTCTATCGCGCGTAGGTACAGTAAGGGTCGGGTTGGCCATGCTGTAGGCACTGCAGTAATTATTATCGTAAACCCATAGACTTATGCGTCTAGACAGAACACAGAACATTCAGCGACGAAACGCGTTGCAGCGGGCGGAGTTTCATTTCGAGGACTGTGGGAACACGCGGGATAATAAACGAAGTGTTTTGATCGGCCGTCCGACAATAAAAGCAAATTTGTATTTTCAGCATACGTAAATGGAAAAACTTAAAAATTTATATATTTTTTTTCGTCTAATTGATAATTGTCGATTGTCCGTCAATATTCAAATATCAGACTAACTTTTGTTCATTCGGCGGTAAAAGTATGTGTACGATTTCGGCGGAAACCGGCCGTGCCCCCTCCCCCCCCCGCCCCAGTCTGTCCCTCTCGAACCGTTCGGACCGACCACGCCTCGGTAATCATCGGGGGTGAATGTTCCGTTTATAGCCGACGCACAACGAGTCTGCCGTTACGAATCGGAACGTTATCCGATGTACGCGCGATTGAAAAACAAAAAAAAAACAAACCCGTCGCGCGTTTCATACCCGCGGACGATGACTACACAGGAAGTCGCGTAATCGTATAATTATAGCATTGCGCGCGAACCCGCGTGTATACGTGCACGCGGGCACTCGCAGTGTCGTGTGCGCGTTAACAACGCACGGTATTATTATGCCCACTCGTCGCGTTTGCCGTGGTAATTACGACGCTCGGCGTGCCGCTGCGCCGGCCGTGGGACGCGAGGGGGTGTGCGAATGCAACGACGTCCGTATCGACCCGATTATTATTGTTGTATATTGTCGCGGTCGCGTCGTTCGCGCGCGCTAAACGGACGTTGCGATGCCGCGGTGTCCGCGATACCGACCGTGAACGCCGCGCCGGGGAAAAAAAAAATGGTGCCGCGCGTCGTTGTGGCGACGCAATTACGGTCCGGGGCATGGCGATTTTTCGTGATTTATTTCCCGGGCGAACGTCCCCCGCAATCACGCCCCCTACAATACGATACGCGCGCGCTCGCCGACGACAGTGTACACGCGGGGGCGAGCGTGCGACGCGCGCAATTACGCCGTCTCCGGTGCGCGAGATTGAATTATGCGGCGTGCGCACGGGGCCCGATTAACGGATTTCGCAACCACCGCGGGCCGGTGTCGATTTAGCGACGATTTTTTTTTTTTTTTTCTTTCCGCGGACAACTCTTCTACCGGCGATTTTCCCGCGATTTACAACGATAGCGCTTTTTCCGAGAGGAAATCTGCAACTGGAGCGGTACATTAGGGTGGTCAATTTTTCGATTTTCCCCGGAGATGCCTCAGCGAATGAAAAACGTGGAAAAAAAAAACGGGAAACTAGGTGCAACATGTTAAACAGATATTATTAAAGAAAATATAATATAACGCATATGTAATATTATTTTACCACAATACGACATATATATACATATATTGTTGACACTATTAATCGAACTCCGCTCAGTATCGTTCTTCATTTGGAACGGTCAACCATTGCATACAGATATACGTGTATTCAATTTCCCCTCTGCCTTCGTAACTTCTCACCTACACCTTCACGTGCGAAGTATGTGTCCGTCGTTTTTGATCACCACCCGCCAAATCCTTGATCCTCTCTCTTTCTGTTCCCTCTCGCCCATTCCCAAAAAAAACGTCAGCAGGTTACGCCTATGGCCATTGGTTTATAGTAATAATAGATTATTCACTCGTATAAATACGATTGATTTACACGAGTTTGAAAGAAATCTTTTGTGACAAAAAAAAAAAACAAAAATGTTTTTTGTGGTATTCGCTGATGTTTGTTATTGATTTGGTTAGGCGTTACCCGCTAAGTTATAAAATTTATTATGGATTCGGGTACGATTTCAATTCTTTTCGCCGATAAATTACAATTTTTTGTCGGGTGAATACAATACATGCGCACGCGCGGGTTTTCGAAGCATTACGCGGTATTATAAATTCGAATTTCAATTGCGCGCGAAA
Organism: Cinara cedri; assembly: GCA_902439185.1. NCBI lineage: Eukaryota > Metazoa > Arthropoda > Insecta > Hemiptera > Aphididae > Cinara > Cinara cedri. The sequence goes on from CABPRJ010002391.1 coordinate 164,765, forward strand.
TCGTGTGCCCGCGAAACGGGGGCCAGCTCTAATCTGTAACGAACCGTCGTGAAAACCGTGGAAATATTCAAATTCCGATTTGAACGCGTAACAACAATAAAATATACATACCCGAAGAACGTTATAATATAATACGCATAGAACACGGCGTAGTACACGTTTTCGAAAAATTTCACACGAATATTACACACCGTGTGCGCCGCGCAGCGATCGAGGACGGTGTTTTTTTTTTTTTCTCTCGTGGGGTTGCCCGACGGCGGCGGCGACGGCGGCCCGGACGATCGATCATCGCGGACGAGCAGGAAGCCTCGCGCACGGACGGCGACGACGTCGTCGGGTCCGGGTCCCACGAGACCGCGGCGCGCGCACCGCAGGAATTTACGCCCGACGCCGACGCGCCGCACCGTCCGGTCCGTTCGCCGGGGGGTGGCGCGGTGTGAGACGAGCGCCGCGGCCGCTCTGTGAATAGTAACGCGATCGTCATGTTACACCGCGACGACAATAATGTGTCACATCGCGTACGTAATGTTATTATAATTGCGTTATAAATATTTTATCAATAGAAATATTTCCCGTGCGTCGTTGGCGTCCGCGTACGAGTATTTTCGCGGGCACGTACCTGTACGGCAACGCGGCCGACCGTAGCGTGAAGAGGCCCGCGGGGGCGGGCACGAGTCGGCCTGGAACGCGTCGAGTATTTCTGTTGAAACGAGGGCGGGTCGAACGATCGGCTCGATTCGTTTATTCGCTTACTGAAACCAACGCCGAAGCCGACGCCGGTACAGAATAGCATCGTACGTCCGAATCATAACATGTGTCAACACGCGCGAGTGGGTTAGTCACAGGCAGGTGTAATTGGCGGGGGGATATTGGCCGCAAGTCCGAGTACGAATTCCTCAGAACGTCAGAAAATGTTCGCGTTATTCATTCACAACCGTTATCCGATAAAAAGTGTAACTGGAACGTAATTGAAGTGTTACGGGAATGTAACGACAAAACGTTACCGGGGAACAGTGTTTAATATTCAAAAAAACCGTCCGCGAAAAATTATTATTTTATAGTTTATCAGTGCACAATGTCTACACAAATTACACGGGACACGGCATAAAGCGTTGGCGATATGTTTTTTCGACTCTAGAGTATGTTCCAGAGGAACGTTTCAATGTTTTTAAGGAACATTTTTGTTACGCCACGGGAACAATATTTCGCACAGTGCGATAACGTAATAACACAACAAACACTGTAACAGCGTTAAATTTCATAAATAGTATTAGCCAAACCATACAGTTGAAATACATTGATCGATTTGTATTCGCGTCAGGTCGGCAGATATTATGGTGTAAAATACCAGTCGTCAAATTTCGTTCTTGGAATTCGGCGAAATTCACCCCAAACCACCCCTAAAAATAGACCCTTGGGTCGCCCCCAGTGAACGCGTCGAAATCGAATTGTAAACTTTACGCCGATTGCTGCGTTGTATATCTGCAGAGCGGAGCAAATTTGTGCTCAGACAATTATTATCATTCGAATATCGCTGTAAAACATATTCGTCGTTGTCGTATAAAATTGTATTCAGACTATTATTATTTACTAGATGTTTCACTATAAAAACGTATTGTATATACTACCTACTTAGTCGAATACCGGACGAATACACCTAATATATCCGGTGGCGGAAAGGTTTCTTTTTTTTTTTCTTTTTTCTCCGCTCTAGTCCGATTGCCTACATAATAATACAAATACCTACGTGAACTGCGAATAATAATAGCATATTGTAAAAGTATTGGGGTAAATAACCCGGGGACAGCGTCATAATATAATAAATTATTGCGAATGTAAAAAAAAAAAAAAAATCTGCGGGTATATACACGGACGAATGAATGGATGAATGAATGAATAATAGTTCGTACTCGGACACGTGATCGAGGACCGGACCGTATCCGACACGGGGGCTATGACGTTCGATCGGATTTTAAATTTAAAGATGTTAGGATCAGTTTTCGCGTAAAAATCGCATTCGGCACAGTTATTGATGATATTTAGATGTCACCGGCCATAAGACCGATCTTTATGTGAATATCGACTTTTTGAGGTACCTATATAGTTATAATATAATATAATATAATACTGTGTACTGCAGATTTTGCATTCAATCGCGCATATAATAATATATAGGTGCGTTTTATTTTTTTTTTTTGGTTTACCTTCGAGACGTGGTTATTTAAAAAAAAAAAATAAATAAATAATACCCCAAAGCTGTCGTCTTTTGTCGTTTTTTTTTTTCTAAATACACTGGTTCGCTCGAGCGTATACCTTCTTTTTCAATGCGGACGTCCGGTGCGGTGATGAAATCGGTCACGCGGTGCCAGTTTTTTTTTTAATATACGAATACGCTATTATATGGACAAAATAATCGATTGTGTACATCGTGATACACGGTAGTCTATAATATATATTATGGTGTTTTAATAGCCCCTAAATGCTCTTTTTTATTTGAGTGGTACCTAGCTATACAAGGGATATTTTTTTTTTCTGTAGTGTGGTTATTTTAAAGACCCTGCAGGTATATTATAACCTAAATATTGTATAAAACGCATCTAACACACCCACGACATAATAGTCACTGATGTATTGTTGACGGGAACATCAATATGTAGGTACTTAATATTATATATAGATGCGAAAACACGGTGAATACCGCACATGATGACTTCTGTATTTGCTCACATTTCTATTATGGAAATCGAAAAATACATGTACAAATAAAAAAAAAAAAACCAGTTAAAATCATTTCTGTATAAACGCACAGTGTAAGAGGCGAAATAATATCGATTGTATCGTTGCTCGTATAAGCAATGTGCTATGCCTACCAAAATATACATAAAAATATATAAACATATTAGGTATGCTATTAGGAACAGTGCCTTATCTAGATACAATCGGTACCAGGTGCCCGCCAAGATGTACCGATGAATAGAAAAAAAAAAAAATAAAAAACCTAAACCTGCCTGTTAGACGTTCATTCACACGCTTACTGTAAAAATATTCAATCACAGAACTTGGAAAATTGTTATTATCACCTCTGTGTTCACAGCGCCCCGTGCGTGGTCACCTTTCGTATCCCCTACGGTATCCCCACGGTCCAACTTAGGAATAGTCCTATTTAGGAAACCGAACGACCGAATTCGGTATACTATTAAAAGATCATTTTTCAACGAGTACCCGAAAATGGGCGGGAGGTATATTGTTCACGGTGGGTAGCCCATCATTGTGGTATGTGAAAATTTGGGAGAAGGTGGGATATATTATATAGGATCGTTTAGCTTATAATATATACTGCATTCGATAAATCATTGCAAAACGGAAAACTATTTTTAGAGAATATGTTTTAATAAATTTAAATCGTACATTTTATATTAATTTGTAACTACAAAATAAATTGAAACTGTTCGTGTTTGTAACGGATTTTAACATAATCTTGAACTTAGAACGCAGGTAGAAATAAATAACAACATTTTTATCCGAATAAAAAAAAAAAAAATTGTAAATAACATTATATAATATCATGAAAATTGTATACTGCGCCATCATCTATAAAGCGTACTCGGTGAAAATGGCAAACCTCTACGACTGTTGTGCACACGACAAAAAAAATAAACAAAGTCGAAAACAATAGAAACCGTTGCGCAGCGGAAACATTCTCATTTTCTCCCGGTTTCCTCACATTAGGAAAATAAAAAAAAATGACCAATATGTCACCGACTATAGAAAAAAAACCGTCTATCAGAGATCATACTCGAAGTCGATAATCGGAGATAAGATTCTTGAGCGGAAAAAGTTACGTACAGTTATATTGGTTTTTTTCTTTTAACAGGAGCAATTTTTTTTTGCAAATGACTAATTTTTCAGGAAAAAACCTCTCGAATATGGCGCTCGTAAACATTCTCCTCTTTAAATGTGTTGTTGTTTGCAGTATTTAAACTGCAATTGTGATTCGAACCCGGTGGCCCGATATTGTTTCAAAAATTAAGCACAGGGCGACTTCATTTGAACATAAAATCCAGTGTTAGTTACCGGGACGTCTCTCGCTCGACTGTGAAATATCCGTTTAATATTTTGCCGCCCGGCCCCGAAATAGCGTTTTTAATTCAACGCGTTTTTATCGGACAATAATAACGGCCATCCGCGTTATTATTTCGATGTGCCTGGATTTGGGTGCGTACGGCCGGGGCGCGCCGCGCTGCGGTCGGACGATTTCTCACCGCGCAACACCGTCCGCGAGCGCTTTCCACGAAATGTCGTTTTTATTACCGCGCCGCGTGCAAATGATATTGTTACCGTGTTTACTCGGGTCGCCGTACACGGGCCATACCGTTTATTACGTGTAATATCGCGCGTTGCGTTTTACGAGACGCCGTGTAAGACGCGGCCGACGTCCGTCGCACAATGCGCGCCTAATAATGGGCCGGCGCATTTCGTGTTACACGGAGACGGCGCGACGTTAATGCCGCGCGCCCGATCTGGCGATGCGCCCCGGTCGGAGACGCGTGCCGCACAATGACGATCACGCGTTATAAAACGTAAACGGCGACGGCGGACGCGTCGGATGTCACGTTCTCGGACCGTGCGACGCGCCCGACCCACGCGGCCGCACGGCGCGGGCGAAACGATAATAATGGGAGTCGTAAAAACCTTTCGGCGGCGAAAGCGCCGGGGCCCGCAGCGTTACCGCGCCGCACAATGGCCGGGCGCGCGCGCGCAACGTTTACGACGACCCTGTATATTATATAATATACGATCGTGACGACGGGTACCAAGGACGCGTCGAGAGGAAGATGTTCTTGCGCAACGGTCCCCGTGTCGGCTTCCTTTGGTCCTCGGGGACCGCATTGTCCGGGTGCGCGCACACGAAAAAACATAAATATTTTTCCACGGAAAAAGGACCCCGGCGCAGATAACACGAGCGCGTCACATATCACTCCTTTTTTTTTTTTCCTTTTTTTTTTTTTAACAACGGACGTTTTATTATTGGGCGTACGCCCCTACCTACTCTGCGCCGCGCGCCCGCCCGAAGGATATAACATAATATACTATTATGACGTACAATAATATCGCGGGACCGGGGTGGTGGGGGGGGGGGAAAAAACCGTTTTTCCCTTTATGCATTTTTGTCGTTCTCCTCTGGCAGCGCGCATTATCTTCCGAGTGCCGGGGTCCTTTGGCGGTTACCTATATACGCATCGTAACAACAACAACAATAACAGTAACAGGTCGACCTAACGTCGATAATTTATGGTCCTCCTTCGCGACCGGGGAAAAGGGGGGGGGCGGGAGGGAGGGACGCAACGTTTTTATAATATCGCGTCGTTGCCGATACGGCGCGGTGTTTGGACACACACACACACACACACACACGCTGTACACAATATTTATACGTTTTATTGGTTGTAATATTATCGTACGTTTGTGTTTTCCGTCGATTCGTTTCGTATACTGCCCGTGGGTTACGGCGGCGGCGTTAACGAGAATTCAATAGAGACCGCGCCGCCGGGGACCCCGTGAAATCGTCGAACCCGCTTGGTTTTCGTTCCGTCGCGTTACGGCATTATCTCGACACGTAATAACGTATCGCGCGGCGCGGAAAAAAAAAAATAAATAAATAAACACCCCGTGTCCGCGTTATCATTACGGTCGTAAAATAATCCGCTCCCTCCGCATGCCACCGCTCTGTGTCGCGGCCCGCCGACTGAAATACGACTTCGGTGGCGCGCGCGCGGTCGTCCCCGACACCCGCAGCGGTACGCGCCGCGCAACCACGGGCCACGGCGAAACTTTTTTTTCACACTTCGCGCGTCTCGCCGGACACGCCGCCGACGCTCCCTCTGCGGGCGACCCCAAACGCGACGGGACGTGGGGGAGGGGGGAGGGAGTAACGGTGTCACGGGCGAGAAAAACCCGCACACCGCCGCGCGCGTCGTTATTCGGGAGGACGCGTCGCCGTCGCGTTCGTTCAACACCGCGCAACGCCGCGGCAATGAACCGAACGAGCAAATGACGCGCGCGCTTCGCACGGTTGGCGGGGGCCGCCGTTGTATGGGCGAGTAGTCGAGAACGTACCGGGCGCAGGGGGCAATTTACTGCTGTAAACATCGATTAACCGCTGTTAACGAAACCGATACGGAGCGGCGTCCGGTTTCCCCAATCATTACGAAAAACGTTTGGAAAATCGAGAAATCGCATGTTTAAAGTGCATAACGACTGCGTGAAATTCATTTTCAAGAAAAGGCGCTACACTTGACACGTTTGCGCAGCAAGGGGTCTCCGGTAGAAAAAATACCTACAGAATAAAAAAAAAAAAAACTAAACATCATTGTAAAACCAATACCTAACCGAACCAAAAAAGTTCGGTTGCAGATATTTCGAAATCGCCGTAATTTTTACAATTTTCGTTAAAACGTTTAACTTTTTTTTTTTTTTACAATCGTGATGTAAAACTTACGGCGAACCACCTCGTGTTAAAAATCGTAAAAATCGCGACATTTCAAAACATGATTAACCGATAATACGGTACCAGCTCTTTGTTTATTTATTATTATGATTCGGTGAGAAATAATAACGGTAGGTACCCGTAATTTGTACCGAGTACGAGGTATTAGCATTTTCTAAATGTAGTAATTTTCAAAATATTCTGGCTTCTATGAGTTATTTGGAGCTATTTTAAATTTTAAATTTTGTTTGATTTCATGTGGACACTATTTTTGTCGCCTTCGCATAGACATTCGAAAATTTGATACAGGGTTTGCCATAAGTTGTTACTAAAAAATGATCGACAATCCGTCATAGTCACAATTGTATTTTTGTATTGAAGCTTGGAGTTCAAGAAAATCTGTCAACCGTAAAATCATACAAATATCAACGGATTTTGCTCGGGGCATTTGCCTAGCTGACTTCATACGTAGATGTCGCAGGGTCCGCGACGAAACGCACCGAAGCGACCAACACCAAATGCCGACTAACTAATGTTATTTGATTATTTGAAACTTTGAAACGGAATAAAATATCACAAAGCACGTTGGCTACGATAATATTTCCAATATTATGCATTTTGTTTGTTGTCGTTACCAAGCGAGATACGTAATACCGATACGCGTACATCTAATCGAATCACGGTAAATCATATTAGTTCCTTAAATATTTTCCACATTAAGTAATAGTAGTGTAATTGTTTGCCGTCTTCAAATTTTTATTTTTCAGAATTTATTTTGAACCATTCCTTTAACCGTTTTAAATAGTTTATTTAGTATTACTTGCCGGTTTAATAGTATAGTGTTTCATTTGTTCGTAAATCTTGTTTTTTCCTTTATCGTTTTCACTCGGTTTACTCGCACGCGAATCCTTCGAGCCAATACTGCCGGTTGCTGCGGACGACATCGCGGATCGGAGACCGGGATTCGCTATAGGATCGTATCCTATAGCGCATATTATAGATGATTTAAGGTTAAGCTAGATTATCCGAATATAGTAAGTTTAGCGTAGTTTACTGGCATACCTATAGATATAGGTAAATTAGTATATACGTATAAACATGTATAGTACATGCATTAAGTCGTTTTTATTAAGGTCAATATTTTAAGTTGTTTTAGGTCTACATTAAGTCTATATCAATAGGACGCCACACCCGCATCTAACGTCTCAATCAGTGGCACAACCGGAGCGGCGCGAACACTAACCAAACTCAACCTACCTACCTATTAATTTTTTTTTTTTTTTGACAATTTTTGAGAAAAAAGTTACGTACAATAACTCGGAAACATTATTTTCTCTACACTGATTCCAATCTATAAACATCGAAATTTATGTTTTCTAGTTGCCCTTTAGTTAGACGTACACAACAGATGCGGCAGTTGGACGGTCATAGTAATAGTTAGCAACTTTGCAGTAAAATAGTCGACGCAATGGATTAGGCCCACTCGGGGACACCGCTGTAAAAAAAAAAAAAAAGCTCCTAGTGTAATACCTCAAACGCTTCTCAAATAACGACAAAGTCTCGTAATAATAATATTTCATATTGGTATTTGCCGATAGCCAAGACGGTGTGGAAAATTGCACATTTCCACACGGTCTTATTCACACCTTTATTGTAATAATTCGGTAAAATTCGAATATTTTTTTCTCTTCGTATTTTTATTTCATATTTCGTTAATAACTTTTACTAATCGTATAATTAATTATAGAAGTCATTTTTCGAAATTTCATTTTGCGTTTTTTTCCATATTTCAACGAAAATTATCCACCGCCCCGAAAAAAAATGTGTCGACCATCGCCACACGCGAGACCATGTGTTTGCAACTTAAGACACGACGTGATACCATTACGCACGTCTCCGACTTACAAACGTACGATACAGCAAATTTGCGTTCAACAGGGACACCTTCAGTATAATATACATTTTCGGACACGTACGATAGATTCGGTTGTGGATCTCATACAAACGAACATACTTACACTTTTTTTTTATTAATACAAAAGCATAGAAGATAGACGATTATTTAAATAAATTATCAAACGGTATTTTATTATTTCTTGGTCGATTTCATACGAAATTAAAACACGGCCTTTTAATTTCAGTACCTCCATTTGCTGCTCCGTCTTACAAACGTACGGGCTATACGACATAGCAAATTTTTGTTCACCGGGAATAACTTTGTGTTTTCAGTTTTAATTTTAGAGTGAATTGAACAATATCATCAAGCTTTAAGATAAGAACATAAGCTGTGCAACTGCGTCGGGTTTTTTTTTCGATAATTTAATTTCTAAGCGAGACATAGAATTTTTATATTTTGGTATTTCAACTATATTGTATTTTGTCAATAATGATTTATCATTGCGTACAGATATGAATTAAATATTTTAATGTATATCCAATCTTCCCATTTCTCCACGTACAACAGTCGCACAACCATTAGCAATATCAGATTTTTTTTCTTTTCTCTTTTTTTTTATAAATTTTTTTTCTAAGGTACCCGTGTAATATTATAATTGAGCAGCAGAAGAATAAACCGGAGAAAAATAATATACTATGTATAGTAGTGCTCGCAAATAATTATTATGCATTATCGAAGAGAAATCGTTTAATGGTTACACCGAATAACAATCCCTATTATTATTTATATCGCCTTATGGTTTTGACCTCCTTTGATTAGTTTTAGCCATTTTTGGTATCTTCCAAAAGTCCGTAATTATATTATACATTTCGCTATAGATAGGCACACTTATCGTAAACCTCATTTTTATTATCAAGCATTATTTCTGCTCGACCGAATCAATTTTATCCACGTAACACCGAATAACATTCGAAAATTAAATATGCCGATAAATAGCTCGAAAATCGCCAAAATGTTTTGAACATTTATCACGTCTAGAAAAAATGCGAATAAAACAGCTCTGTGAACAAATCTCTTTAATTATTTTTAACCTAACTGACCTACTTACAAACCAACTAGGGAAAATGTTCGTTTAGATATACTATACTTGAAATTCAGAGCAGAATTTGTGACTGAAAAAAAAAAACCATAGTCTAAAATAATGAATATTTTTTCGGCATTAATTTGTCCGTTTCTCTTATAGATTTTTTGCCGGTTTTCTTGAGTTTTTTTTCCCAATTATGAGGGAAATTGTTTAGAAAATTAAAAAACGATCTTCTTAAATTACTGTCTTCCAACTTCCCATCGAACTGTCACATCCATCCGCAGTATATTAAGACTCTTTACAACACCTTTTTTTCTTTATTTATTATGAAGGTTCCGACTTAATTCCGACTTTTATCATAACTCGACGATAATAGTTTGTTATTATTGTAATATTAAAAAGATATTTATAGGTAAAATATTATAATAATGACAATGTGGCTTTGAGAATTATTAATAATTTTATAATAATAATAGCTCCAAACAACAAAATATATTTACATATTAATGAACTATATTTTATTACATAATAATAATATAAGTACTAGAGAGAACGAAAGTCGCAAAAATAAAACGTACGATTATTTCATAATATTATTTTAATTACATAGGCATATTAATAATATTATACATTAATTATTATAGTTTTAAATATTTATTGAGAAGTTAATAATAATTATTTATGACTGTGGCGGTTAGGAGTGCAAATATTAGTAATTTATTATTAATAGGCTTATTAATAAAATTAAAAAATATAGGCGAATCGTGAGATTTAGTCGGCATAACGTACTAGCTTATTTCTTCAAATTATATATAGTTCTTTACGGTTTTACAAATTTCTTTCTCATTTTCTTTTTTTCTGTTTATGTGAACACTTTTTCTACAAGAAAGCTTACTCCCATATATATGATATAGACTTTTTTGTGAAAGGAAATTTTCTTGGGGTGGTACTATAGGGAGGTCATTTTTTGAGTTCCCCAGCATTTTTTGCATTAAAAAGGAAAAAGTGAGAAAAACGAAAAAATGTACAAAATATATTAGTAAAATACTATGACCTTTTTTTTTCTGTGGACAACTTTTCTATCAGCAATTTTGCTCGGATTTACAATGATAGCAATTTTTATAAAAGGAAATTTGATTAAAGAGATACTTTACAGAGGTCAGATATCAATTTTCGGTTTTCCCAGTTTTTTTCTCAACAAATGTCAAAAATTGAAAAAACCGGAAAATGTACGAAATACAAAAATGCAGTTGAAAAATATTTTGTCCTTTTTTTTTCCTGTAAACTACTTTTCTACCAGCAATTTGGCTTCAGTTTACAATTGATAGCACTTTCTGTGAAAGTAAATCTGACTGAGAAGTTACTTTAGGAAGGTCGATTTTCCCAAGAGTTTTCGAATGCGAAAAACCGCGAAAAAAACATAGAAAAACGGGAAAATCGTTACCATAATAAACAAATACTATTAAAGAAATATTTATTTAATTATTTTTCCATAATATGACATATATATATTGTTGACAAAGCATCATTATCAAGTGAACTCCGCTCAGAATCGTTTTTTCGTAAACAATGGTTTATTGTTGCTTACAGATGTATATTAAATTCCCGTCTGTATCCTACCTTCCCAATTACCCACCTACACCAGTGGCTGTATCCGTACTTATTATTCTACCCTTTTTTTTTCAATATGCTTTTGCATATATTGCACTGCGCACATAATAATTACTTTATATATTGTTTTTCGAATAATTGATAATAATCAATTTGTAAACACGAACAAAACTAAATTCGACCGCAAGCAGTAAAATATCTATACTTGAAATTCGAATATTCTACGTAATATTTTGAATTTATCGCACGCACGTATATACATTGTGGTCTAAGGTCTAACGGATTTCAGTGTACTAAGAAGGTTGTAAATTATAATTGAATACAATATTATATAGTTTTTATTTATTACTCTCCCGATATTTTACCTACACATATACCTGTATACTAGGTAACACAGTATAATGTTATGCCGTAACACTTGTGTGATTGTTCGTATAGAACCTCTTGGGTTTTTTCTAGGTTAAAATCTGCATTACTTTGATCCACCGACAAAGATATTATACGCAATTGTATGTATTTTGGTGTGTTGTTATTGTTACCTATATTATAGGCACAACCAAAGACGTGTCAAGGGCGATCTTAATCAGATTTTCGAAGAAGTTTTCAATGAATTTGTCAACCTGGCGGTCGTGTTAGTTTCAGTTATACGTTATAATGCTCGTATATACCTCCTAGGTAGGTATTATTATACCTACACCTATACAGACAGAAATATTGGAAACAAAACATTGTTTAAATTTTTTTTTTTTTTTCCTTTCAGACTTGCACGTTAAGCGCGAACTGTGTATGTGCCTATTATTAATGCATTTATAATTAATGTTGTAGGCATACAACGTTATAATTTATAAGTCGCAGCTCGTAAGAGACTAAGAGAGATTTTCGACTAAACAGTTTTAATATCACGGAGTTCCTGCCTAGGTAGGACATGTTGCGTGTTCAACAAATAGGTCAATATTTCATCGAAATATACGATTAGAATTAATTTTTGAAGATAGACGCTCTTATGTTAGTTTTAAATTATGTTCGTAAAAAATGGATATTCGTTTTACTTTTATATTGCACGTATTTTTTTTTCTCGGAAAAAACTTTTCGGTTATAAAAAAAACGTCTTCCTACTCACCCGTCCCACCCTTCTGTACTACACTACCACTGTACTGTCCCATATATAAAGTGGGAATAATTGTATTTTATTTTAATACATAACATTACCAATTAATTTAATAACAATGTTTTTACGAGTAATAAGTAAATAAATAATTAAATAAATCATGCAGGAAAGCGAGATCCAATCAATTATTATTGTATTTCGCATAGTATAACTATACCGAATTTTAAACCCACACATCATGGATTTTTTTTTATAGTTTCAAACATTATATCCATCTCGATTGGTCACAGCCACTCTCTATAGTTTCTCTACAGGGTGATCAACATAATGTAAAATTAACATTTTCGGAGAAAATTTATGAAACAAGCAGCTCGTACATTACAGTTATTTTTTTTTTATCAAAAAAGCCACGCAGTTAATGCTTCACCACTCTCCCACTACCACAAAAAATGAACTTAAAATTGGAATAGTTCGTTATGGGCAGATAGACCTAATAGTTCATGTGATGGACACGACCGAATGGGAACTATTGAATTGAAAAAAAGTCATCAGTATTTTTTTCATGTAGGGTCCCTTTTTAAAATTTCCAAGTAAAATTGTATACTCGTATTTTCGATAAGCCAAATTTGGCCTATCCGTGCATGTGGTTCGTCAACGGGTATTAAACATATGATTTGAAAATCAAAATAGGGTGGTGGTTTCACCTCCCCCCCTCGAAAATGAAGGTGACTAAAAATAAAGTCACTGTAATATTTTAGAACTACTAAGGTTTCTTGTATTTTCTGACAAAAACAAATTCCGAAATATAAGACAATACTGTCTGTGTCGTATGTGTTATGTTGATCATTCTGTATAGTGGAGTCGGATGCCGGTGAAAATTAGTGTACAAGGTACAATACGGGTTTCTTAATCTAAAGCTATTATACGCCGCCTACAATAAATTCATTATTTGATTTTTTTTTTTTTTTTTGTAAGGATCGCAGACACGGATAATATAATTATTAATTATAATTAATCTCTCGCCGCTTACCCGTGTGATTATTTTTGTAACTTTCCTTTTACAACACAATATAATATAATATATGATCGTACACCTATATGTGTATACATATACATATATTTACTCAAACAAAAAAAAAAAAATAAAAAAAAAACGTACCAAGTCTATTTATCAATACTGTATATTATTATTTAATTACACGGCCATACAAGTATACATACAGACTTTTATATTTTAATTGTAATAACTTTGGTACGGAATACATCAAGTACAGTTTTTTTGTTTTTATACACATGTGTATATTGAGTATAAAATCTCAGTTTTTTATGTATTGCCAAATATAGTGGACGATCTATAAAATTGTTTAAATTATCTATAAGCGCTATATGAATTTTTAAACAATGTATTAAATGCATCTTATTGATATAATTGAAAACTAAAACAGGTCATAAATATTTTGGTGGTTACTATTCCGTATATCTACATTTTATAACTTTGTTTCCAGTTTTTCCCATGATAACCTCTTAGAAAATCAAAAAATGACCTCTGTAATGCACCAACTAAATCCGAAATTCAACAAAAAAGTTCTATTGTTATTCTCTGATTGAAATATGATTTCTGGTAGAAAAGTTGTATACGGACAGAAAAAAAAAACACATCATGGTAAAAATCTAAAATATATTATACACTTCTTTATAAAAATGAAAAAGACCTAGGCCAGCGTTGTTCTAAAACATTTTTGTTCGCGGCGCCCTTATGTTGCTAATAAAAATCTACGGAGCACCAAAAACAAGAAATGCCAATTTTGTTCTGTCTAGTTCGTCAATATTTATAATAACTGATTTTTAACATTATTTCAACAGAATATCTATTTCATACCGCGTTCTAAATACTTATACCCACATTGATTTTTACATATCAAACAAATCGAATATCCAAATTTACACTGTCTGAGATTTACAGATTTGAACTTTCAAGACTTGTAGATTTCTGGTTTTTAACATACTCCAGCCACCGTTCAATAGAACAATATTATATGGAATGAACGTTTACGAATCGTTTTCTATCGAGTTCACCCGTGTACGTAAATGGCAATAAAGTATCTAGGTATATACTCGTATAGGTACATAATAATATACTGTAATGGTCTCATAATGCACATTGCCCACGTTATGCAATTTATATTACTTTTCAAAAACAAAATTGCCCGTAGGTAAGTAATAATATTATGTTTTGCACACACGCGTCACGACTAATAATAATATTTTATCGTGGAATAAAAATAACTCGTGCGTAAAAACTAAAAATAATTATTATAATATTCGGTCGATTCAGAATGTGAACAAGAATGGTATTAATAATGTATAGTAGGTACGTATAATAATGCAATGTGCAATAACGCGTGTGCGATTTAAATTTGTTTGGTCGACGAACCTGTTGGCGTGTGCAGCAATTTATATTATGCAACTGCTAATTAGGACTGTGAAGTTGATTTACTATATTGAAATAAAAAAAAAAAAACTGCACTTATAAATTTATTTATAAACAATGAAACACTATATTTTTGAAAAATATTGAACCGACATGGGCACAATAATATAATTACCGCACTCCGGTAAATTATTCCGGTCAAAAATGTCGATTTTTGTTTGTTTCCGGGTAACCGCTTGACTATATATTATCATTATACATTTTTTATACAAGGGACAAAACACGACCAATGCTATTCCGCTCAGAATCATTTTTCGTTTGCGTAATTGACCATTGCATATAAAATATAAGTGTAACTAAATTGCTCCATAGAAGAAATTAGACCACCAACCTTGGGGGTGCTAAAGTTCTAGACAACTGCACAATATACATTTTATTTGCAATTTGTTTTATAAAAATATACCATAACTTTTTAACTTCATTTTTTATACACACATTCATGCGGGTAATTTGTATTTTGTTCTGCTTATTAATTATAAAATACACGCATACAATATTCGGTCTATACTACGAAACAGCACATTGGGTATTTGATAATTGTTTTGTTTTGTTTTTTTTTTTTGGGGGGGGGAGAGGTGTTAATTTTAAACTTGAGGGTGCTAAAGACCCTGTAGCGCAGCGGTCGCAAACCGGTGGTCGGTGAGAACATTTTAATGGTCCGCGAGAAAAATTTGAAAAGTTAATAAATTGTGTTATGTATAAAAAAAAAATCCTATTATTTTATATACGTAATTTATTTTTTTGTCAGTGGAACATTATTTATGAAAGAAAAAGCTATAGGTTCCGAACATTAGAATAAGGACCTATGACTTGTAGGCATAAACACTGAGATTTCGGGATTGCCCCCGCCGGTCCCGGACGGTCGTCACGCGCAAACGTAAGTGCCCGCCGCACCGAACCACCCCACGGGCGATTACACGACAAACTTTATAGCGGCCCGTAGAATTTGCATTTATGGATTTAGTGGACCGCGAGGTCGAAACGGTTGCCGGCCGCTGCTCTAGCGCCCACCCTAGTTGCGCCAGTGAACTGCTCTTTAATATATCCTACGCATACGTTCGAACCTACCGCTTATAACGGTGACCTGTACGAAATGAAACCGCTTGAGTGATTTCCGCTGTACATTTCACGGTTTGTTTTAATATTAGTTCCGCGAGCGGTTCGAATGGGAAATCCGCCCTCTATTGCGGGGTTTTTCACGCGAAATTCGTACTTTTTATTTCTGGTACTCATTGATTACACGGGAAACAATTTGATTTTTTGTTATTTTAAATTGTTTTCATTCAATACCAAGGGCAAGTACAAAGCTAACACAGTTTGTGTATTATATAATCGTCATATTATTGCATTATTAATTCCGTATTAAGAATAATGTATGTATACAATATTAGTGTCACGGTATTGATCCCGGATAATCACAGTATTCTCCGGGATCAATCGTTTCAAGAACAAAAATCAATAAAAGTAATTCAATTTATCGTATCTACTTGTTTCCACCCCTATCCGGTATCCCTATAGCAATCGCAGTTAATCGTTGCAGTTACCCAGCAGTTCATCTTTTAAATTGGATACTTTCTTGTATACGACAGCCAAATTAAATAGTAACAAATGTGTTTTTTTCCGTGTCGCCAAGGTAACCCGTAAATCAACAAACAAGAAAAATTCAAATTCCGTTCCTATAAAACCCAACTATGTAGGCCACTATTTAGAAGTTGAATTGTTTAATGAAATGTAGACAGCGAACTTCCTATTGTTTATTGTGCAAAGTTATACCGAGTTCGGAATAAAACTGTAGATTTGTACAGTGGACGGACACACGGAAAGACCGAATTTCAATATTAGGTATGTACAATAAGATTATAGAACTGTACTCGTATATGCGTTTGTAACACAGTGGCATAGATATGATTTTGATATGGGAGGGGAAAATTTCACGTAGGGCCCCCTACACCCTCCGTACAGATGTTTTAGATTCTGAGTATACCGAAAAAGCTATAGTTATACTACGTGTTTTATTTTTTTTTTATAGAAAACATTTTTCCGGTAAAAATTAAACGTGAAAATTCGTTTGTACCATACCATTAAATACGATGACGATTCACCAAATTAATGATACTTAAAATGTTGTGTTTCCGAACCCCCCGTCCGCGCGTTTTTTTAATTTTTTTTTTTTGTGAATCCCGCGGTTCCGCAAACGAGCCGCCACTGGTTGAAGGCGCGCGCGTAACGTAAAGAGTATGCCGCGGCCCCGGGAGTCCGGCGGGGCCGCGGCCCAGCCGGGTCCCGCCTCGCCGGCCCCCTGCCTTGATCCGGGCTCGGGGGCGGTCGGCCCGTACCTCCGCCCCGACTCGGACCGCTGTCGCGACGATTCCCCGGCCGGGGCCGCTCGTACGCGGACGATAACCGACGACAGCGACGGCGACAATAACAATGTGTTTCTCGAACGCGCGGCACGGCGAAGACGGCAAACTTCGATTATTCATTGTCAGCGTCACCCGGCCGGCACAATTGTATTATACAATTTATAATATTATTATTATTATTATTATTATTGTACGACAACGATGTTGTTACTGCCAGCCCGCGGTGTACCTGCGCGACGCGGCGCGGCCCGTCGTCGTCGTCGTCGTCTCGCCACCGCACGAAAACGTCCGGCGGACCGTTTTTTTCGGACGCGCGCGCAACAATTGCGTCGTACGAGACACACGATTGTACGATACAATAACAATTCACGTCGGGATGACAGACCGCAGCCCGTGTAACGTCCGTGTTGTGTGCCGCGACGATAGACCGCACATCATATTATTATTATTATTATGCGCGCCGGGACGGCTCGCCGTCTCCGTCTCCGCCGTCGTCACCGCAGGGCCGTGTCTCCGCCGCCGCGTCCTTTTCGGCCCCTTTGTCGGCGCGGTCCATTGTCGCGTCCGTCGCGCACGAACGTACGACGCGCGCCGTGATTACAATGTAAATTTTATACATTAAACGCGTTACACGATCGACGGCCGACACGTTTTCGATTGTCGTCGTTGTGATATATTTCTAATACGTACGGGGATGTTGGGGAGGGGGGGGGCCCGATCGAAACGTATGACGAGACCGACGGCGTTGCTCGGAAACCGAGCGTTGACGAGCCAAACGATTTGTGCTGACCCTTGGCTCCTCCTACGACTCTTACCGAGCGCATCCATCTACTCTAGTAGAATCGCTGCATAAACTTCTTCGTTTCGTTTCCACGATATTTTTCCGAAATGCGTTTCATCGGCGATTTCGGCGATTGCGTAACGAGTCCAGAGAAGCGAAACCCGGTGCCGCCCGACGGTGCGTCTGCAGTTTTCCAATTTGAAATTCATCGGCATAATAAACCATGAACCATGGGATGCGTCGTCCCGCTGAAACTGAAAGAATGCGCGGACGAATTTTCTAAAAATCTCCAAAACTGTCGAGCCGCTCTTCTTTCGCATTCGTTTCACACGACCGCCTGACTCGAAAAATGTATTTTACAAGAATATCGGTGAAATTACACCGAAGAAAGAAGTTTATGGAGAATCGATGAAAAACAAAAGGAAAACTCGGAAAGAATCGTTGAAGCAAATGATGCCAATCCCACTGCTCCTCGATGCTCGGTTTCCGAGTGATACTACCGGTCTCGATTCTTTTTGATTAGTCCTCGTACAATACGGTTAAAATCCAGAGGTGCCGGGTTTTGAAAATGTCGGGAAACTCGTCATTCTTACAAGCACTTTTACCTAAACCTTACCATCACGTATATATCATGTAGTCGCACGCACGGCCGCGGGTAACGGCCTTCGCGACGCGATGAGCCACGTACCGACAGTAATACCGTCATTACCATTTATTGACATGTTTCGGGGGCCCGGGGCCGTCCGCGCGTCGGCGGACGTCGTCGGGCGAACGAGCGGGAAAAATGTTCGGAAAAGCGAAAGAAAATCAAAACCCCGTCCCGGAGTCGAAACCGCCGGCCGATCGGGCGACGGTGCGCGCGTATCCGTAATGAGAATCGCGTTGTTACACGTCACTCCGCGCGCGTACGCGTACCGCGTGTGACCGTATCGCGGTGCACGCGCGACGGCGGCGCGTCCGCGGTACACGCAACGCCGTCCACCGTAATAGACGCCGTATTGTTGTTGCCGGCGTCGTGCACGCGCACACGGTAATGAGAGCGACTCGTTAAGAGGGCAGAGGGCGACGTTTCCGTTTACGGACGCGCGCGCGCACCGACGAAAAACCGTATCTGCCTGTCGGATCTCCGGCGCGGCCGTTTTGTGATGCGGCGGCGGCGGCGGCGGGCCAACGCGCGTGTTATGTGCGCGCGCCGAGTCATTAATTCCCCGGGGACAATAGCGGGAAAACAACGGGTCGAAAAATTGTTATGTTTTTGTTTTTTTTCCCCCTTCTGTTTTTCTATAACGAGTGTATGTATCCCGAAGCGCTCGTGTACGTTATATTATGCGCGCGCGCGGAGGAACACGCGCGGGACGTGTAAGCGCTCGCGCGTCGTAACGTATCACCGGGGTGTTTTTACGTTTTTATTCTATCGCGCGGCGTGTCGCGGTCGCGTAACGCGTACAGAAAATGCGCGCGCGTGCGTCGACGGAATTCCGCAGAGGGCCGCCCGCGGTATCCGAATCCCGGGGGACGGGACGTCGCCGCGTCGGAGAGTTCTCGCGATAACACAAGATCGCGTTGTTGTCGCTGTTATTGGGCCCCGTAAATTCCCCGGCGTCGCGCTATTGCGCGGAACGCGGCAATCCGGTTTTGCGGCCCGTTTACGGCGGCGATTCGTGATTTCCCGCGCGATCTACAGCGCGAACGTGACGCGCGTACGTTCGGCCGGAATCCCGTCGAGTTTTCGCGCGGCGAACGCCGAACGATTCCCGGGGAGACGCGACGGTTTCAACGGGACCGCGGGCGCAATATTTTCCGGCTCGGTACGACCGATACGGTCATACTGCGGAATGCGATTCGCCAAGCGCGCTCGCCCCCTCCCCCTCATTTTTTCTCGGTTAAATTTCGCACGCGTTCAAATTCTGATTTTCGAAATGTGTACGCGTAGTTGCAGCAGATAATTTCGAACGATTAGATTTTTCGAAACATTCGGGGAGCACCCTGCGGGGTGACGCCACAGCGTTGGTTTTTCAAACGAGAACCTACGTTAAAATTTCCATAAATAAATGGAGTATTGTAATTTAAATACATTTTGGTGCTGGAATTCTCGATTTCCGTCGACCCGTTGACGAGATATTCGACTTTTAGGTTTGGGCGGGGGACTCTTCCCCTACCTGGTGGAGCGCTATTGAAATTTTTCTTTCTACGCGGACCATGAAAATATATAGGCGCGCGCGCGTTACCTGCATACAGATAATTTTTTATGCGTTTATATATATATATGTATGTATAGATAATTTTTTATACGCACAATTTGACGTTCTGTTCGCGATAACCGCACGCCTTTTGCTGTGCGTAGCACGATGACGGGAACGGGACGCGCGGAGTCGAGTTCAACGGTGCGCACAACACAATGTATCAACATTGATGTTATCATAGGCGGTCGTTGCGAATATAATGCGCGATGATAGAAGAGAAAAAAAAAACCGAAAACGAAAACGAAACTGACCACCGCGCAATAATCGTATCGCGCGCGCGCACAACACGACGGTGCCGCCGTCGCGTGTTATAACGCAATACATCCCGTTCGGTGACGACGACGGCGATAATAACGATAATGTTATCGTTGTACAACAGACACGGTTCCGAAAAAAAACGAGAGGTAAAAAACGAAAATCGATCGCGCTCCGAGCACCCGCGGGCTGACGCGACTCGTATACCGACGCGCGTCCGTTTGGCCGTGCACAATTTTTTTTTTCGAATAATTTACTACATTTTTATTGTTGTTATTATTTTTTTTTTTTATCCGTATAAACGACGTGTTACCCGCGTTACCGTGCCGCACACGACAGCGAAAATTACTGTAGGAAAAAAAAAATAATAAATAAATAATAATAATAAAAAAAGTCACTAATAACAACGCGTCGAGTGTGTACTCCAACTATATATATATATATAAATACATTATAATTTAACCGGTCGCCATCTTTTCTCCTATATATATATATATGTGTGTGTGTGTGTGTGTGTGTGTGTGTGTATTTATTGTGTTATAGCGAAATGATCGCGAGACACGCGAAGAGACGCGATACAGCGAATGCCCGGTGGCGTTCGCGCATTGGGTCGCGCCGGGCGGAGGGGAACGTCGGCGATTGTGTCCCGTCCCCGGCCGGTTTTGAAAATACAAAATAATAACCACGCGAGTTATTTGTTTGGCGATTTTATCGTTACCAGTCGACGCGTGTGTGCGCCGCGGAAAAAGAACCGATAAATTACGGTCGGGGTAGGATACGCGTATAAAGTTGTTCGGTGTGTACGTCCGTGCACAGCGATGCAATAACGGTGCTCTCGAAATCGGCGGAGAATCCGAACGGCGGAGGGGGGGGTGGGTGGGTTGATAAGGGCGACCGTCCCCTCCTACCGTTCGCTCTCCGACACACTCTTAGCCGCGTTAAACTGCTCGTGTAGCTCGATTCGTCATCGAGCTCGTCATAAATGCGTAAATTTTATGCATTTTCAAACATCCCTCCCCCCCACTGCCCGTCATCTTGTCCAGGATCTGCCCCTGAAAGAAAAATGCGATTCAGAGCGATGTTCGGTCGAACGTTTAATTTGAAATGCCGTGGTTTTTCCGGTGTCCGTCATAATCAGTGAACATCAAATACCGAACTATACAATACACTCTGGTGTTCAGTTTTCGAACGTGACCGTTTGGCCAAAATGATTTTGTCCGTATAAAAGATCAATTTCAAATATACCACATTCACCTATACGTGTGTCGAAAACGTTTTGAACATTTTACCGCGTTTAGAAAAGCCCAGTGTTACTATATAATCTGTGAACGTTTCAGATCTCTACGATTTTTTTTTTTTAACCGAATTACCGCAAAAATAAAAAACAAAACAATCGAAAACAATAAAACCCACCGCCGTAAATGCCGTAATCTTTCCCATTTTCAGATACGTTTTCTCCTCGGGTTTTTCCGATATTATTACGGACATTGCACTTCAAATATCAAAAAATGACCATGGTCAACGGACCAACTGCATAACATCCGAAACGATAAAACACAATACAGCCCCGTTGTCATTTGTCGATCGGAACCCGCAGACGACTGGTAGACAAGTTGTCGACAGACGGAAAAAACGTGATTCGCATAATACTGTACCCCGAGCAGATTTGTATTTTGCATCCGCTATTCGAATAAACGGAGCGGGCGCCCGTCACCGCGGCGGTTCGCATTGCGCCGCGCGCATTCGAACAGTAGGGGCGAAAATAAAAGCGTGGGAGCCCCTACGAAAACGTGAGGCCCGGGGGGCCCCTCCACGCCCACCGTCGAATCCGGCGCGAATACCGCGACCCGAACGCCCCGCGATCGATTTCACGATTTCGCAGTTACATAACGATTTTGCACGGCCTCGTCACGCGGCCGCGGCGCAACGCCAGGCGCGCGGTCAGGGCGGCGGCATCGGCGCGAACGGGGCCCGCGGTACACTCGCACCAAAAACAATAATCACATTAGGCTCGAGAGAGAGAGAGAGAGAGAGAGAGACAGAGAGAGACAGAGAGTAAGAGAGAGAGAGAGAGAGAGCGCGCGCGCGTACAATAATAATAATATATATTTATGTGTATACGGGTACGCTGCACGCATCACGACGACGGCGAATTCATTAGGAGGAGCGTTGCCGGCTACCAGTACGCGGCGTCGCGATGGCCGCGGCCGGCGCGCGAGGCCGCGGGCCGCGACCTTCCGCCGGTGCGGGCGACGGCGGCGCGGTCGCGGCCGTGGGAAAAGCTCCGGCGGAAAGTTCATTGCCGGTCAGAGACGCCGTCCGTCGGGCGCGCGCCTGACCGGAGGCTAGTGTCACGACGACAGAGCGCCCGCTGCCCGTTGTTATTATTGTTATTTTAGCCGCCCGCCGTACGCGCGGCGTGCGCCCGTAATAACGTTATTGACGACGGGCAATGTATAAACGCCCGTAACATAGCGTATTTGTCCGCGCGCCCGTGCGTGCGCGCGCGAATCACAAAACGGGACAATTAATTGCTCGGCCGTTGAATCCGTCACCCGTCGTTATCGCCGCGCATATTAATCTTCGCGGTGCCGCGTATCGCCGAAAACCTAAAATTCGATGCGTACGAAACGTAGTGATGATGATGATGATGATGATGATAATAATACACGCGCGATAATAGCCGGCGCACCGTGCGCGCGGCCGGGCCGTCCGTCTCGGCCCGGTGCGACAAAAAACCCGCGTTCGGCCCACCGGGTGTTTAACACGTGCGCGGGCCCGCGTATTCCGCGCGGCAATACCGTCTGACGGTGCGTGTTGCCGTCTTGTCGCGGTCGTTTCGGGCGCGCGCGCCGGTGTCGCCGAGTCGACGATCAATCGTATGCGGCCAACACCGTACGCGCGAAACGAGTGTAACGAAAATGTTTTTTTAAAAAAAAAATGGCTTTTAAGAAGTGCGATTTTTAAGGTAGGCGTACGTACATACTGCTGCGGTAAAACGTGATGGGTACGATATACCTAATTGATAACTCGTTACGTTGCTGTGTACAATGTTTTGCGGTAGACAAATAGTGAAAGAGCAAACGTAAAAGGAACGGTGAAAGTGGAAGACCGAAAAAATGCGTTTGGATGCGATCGAGTGCGATACTAACCTTATATACAAGGGCGGCCGCGATGTTATACGCAACTGTTATAAACTATACGGTAATTTTTTAACGGCCCCGGGATTCGAACTCGAATTAGAACGGTGTTCAATTAAACGCAATTTACGTTCGGCCGCATCTTGAAAACCGCCGTCACAAAACGGCAAGACTTTTGGTAATAGTAGTTGTTGTGTGTGCAATTTTTTATACGCAATACAAAAACTGTAAAGCAGGGACGTTTATCCGACGGGGTTTTTTTGTTTGGCTCTGGGCGATTCCGGTACCCTCTCCCCCTCCCCTACCCCCTCACCACCNCCCCCCCCCCCGGTAAATACGCGACTGTCCCGGCGCATCGGTACGCGCCCAGCGTTGTACTCGACGTTGTTACCGGTCCGGACGCGTCTATGTAGATTCGGACGTACGCCCGTATCCTATTATTGTCATTACACCGATACACTCACCTACTTATATTTACGATAAATTTGTTGTGCACTGAACGTGGGTGTACCCACGCGACACGGAAATAATGCCCCGGCGGTTTATTGACATTATGTCCGTGACGGGTACGTGCGTGTACACGTTTTTGGGTAACAGGAGTGCGCTAATGTTCGGCGTAATAGCATAACGGGCGCGGGTCGGCTATCTGTTTGTAAAAAGCGCGATAATATCGTTGTACTCCGGCCGCGAAAGTTTCAAATCGTACACTGCGACGATACTGCCACTCGAACAACATGTGCGTACGTAACCGGCTGACCGGGCCGACGTTTTTTCCGGATAATCCGTCAAAAAGTCCGATTTAGACAAATCTCCGCCTAATAAATCAATTGTTTTTCAACTAAAAAAAAAAAAATGTTTTTAATGAATATTCATACGGGCCCCTTACGGTTTATCATAAACTTGTTTCGAGTGTCCGGTGAAAATGTTCAAATAAAATTTCGGAAAAACGTCCGGCTATTTTCGTAACTATTCCATCGGTTAAGCGGAGAATCGTTATCATTCGTATTATTGTAAAATGTCAAAAAGGGGGCCGGGTTTTTTGTCCGTCGACAAAAAAAAATCGCGTCCGAGGACCTGTTGTCCGCGGGCCTTCGGATTCGCTAGATAACAGTTGTGAACGATAATAACAACGGTTTTCCTACGGCAACGCGTAAACGATCAAGTGAATATCGCCTGGCGAAAATACCGGAAAACCTAATTGTCGTGATTTATTCGCGGGTATAGACGGAATTTTTTTTTTTTTTTTATTGTTCTCCCCGACATAAAAATACGGCCCGTGTCGCCGGACCGATAATGCGTAGCGGTTTTTTTTTTTTTTTTACCGCGGGGCGAATGGCCGGCGTGTAAAAATCGGTCGCGTAGTCGCGTCGCGAGCCTCGTCGCCGCCGGGCGCCGCGGACGCGCGCAACACGCGACGACAAATCGTTTCGGCCGCGCACTCCGTGGCGACGGCACCGTGCGCGCTCAGTGGTCGGCGCGCCGCGCGACCGCGAAAAGCCGGGGCGTCCGCGCCGCGTCGCGATACCGGTACCGCCGTCGTCGGGCACGGGAACATACCGTCGACGTTTACGGAGACGGTCATTAATAATAAAATATCGCGCGCGCACGGAAACGATTCCCATTGTCGCGCGGGTCCCACACTGCGAGCGACGGGTTCGCCGTGCGGGCGGCCGCGACGCGGTCGGACCGGAAAATCGGCGAAACGACCGCGGTCGCGCGCTTAACGGGTAGACGTGCGCGCGCGCGGCCGCGACGCCGCGGTGCCGTCCGGCAAATACAACAATGCGCAATAACATAAATAACGTGTGCGTGGTATTGTTGCGATTTTTAACGCGCGGCCGTATTGTCGCGCCGTCCGGACGCGCGCGATGGATGTGGGGGGGGAGGTGGAAGGGAGGGAAGGGGAGGGGAGGGGAGGTGGGAGGAAAGAAGAGAGAGACAGAGAGAGACGGACGGAAAAGGACACGCCTGATGTACGACGACGACACACGTCTTAGGTGGCTTCAAAATTTGTGACCTGCGGCGCGCACATAATACACTGCACGCTGACACCGCGCGCGCGAGCGCAACCCATTTGTAACGTCGCGTCCGCAGCGGAGAAAATAGACAAAGAAAAAAGACGCGCGGGGAAGAGGAGGGGTGGTGGTGGGGGTGGGGGGTAAACGGGGAAAAAAAAATGGGAAAAATGTAACACCGTCGACGAAACCGCGCATTGTGTACCCCGGAAATACACCGCAACATTCCCACGGATGTCCGAATAATATAAATTGCTCTCGGCGTGTACGCCTAATATCATTGTGTACGGCATACGTACGCATAGATGTAATGCGGGTACGTACCTATGATAATAACAGAGAGGGATGATTGTCCGGGGCTACTCGTCACCGTTTCGGCTTTGTTGCCGGTAAACCGGAATGGATCGGAAATCATTTATTATCATCTAAGCCGCAAGTCGCATATTGTTATCATACGTCACGTGGGTCGCAGTATGGGTATTGGTTAGGTAGAGCTACACACACACACACACACACACGTCGCGCACGTGAACGTGAACAATTGAAATTATTCAACTCGATTCCCCGGACGGTTTTTTACTATTTCGCAGGCCTTTTACCTGACCCGCCCCGGGTACGTACCGTATAGTGTCGCCGAGTAAAAATTTAAAAAAAAACCATCTCCACTCCGTGATACCGGAATCGTCGCGCTTCAAATATAAAACAATCGTTTCAAATATCACGTTGAAAATACACCGCATTTTATTTGTGATTTTTTTTTTTAAAACGTTAAAACACGCGGTTTGGATTATAAAATTACACTGTACATTATTTTATTGTATTTTTTTGTGTAGAAATTTGTTCATAAAAATACAATATCACAAGTTGGCTTGTATAGTACGACCTTAATGGTATTTTTATTTTTTTTTTTAAACGATAACATTTTATTTAGAAAATTTACTTGTGAAATATCACTACTTGGATTATACATTTATGGACGAATTTCATGTTAACAGTGTCATTTTTCTATCTTCTTAATATTGTACTATTACCTCGTGGACCTAATGTGTATCGATTAAATTTTAGTTGAAAAGTCGTTTTAAGTGACCATGGTTCTACAAGAACCACGGTTGATAATTTTTTATATTATTAATTTTAGTAGTAAATCGCTAGATTCTCTTGGAAAACAATAGATTTTGGCGGAAACGGGAATCGTACCATTTTCGTTTTTGGCGAAAAAGTGCTATGCCCATCTCGATAGATAGACAAATTCTTGTCTCATAAATAACAGGCGATGTCGTGATATCATCACTCTAAGTCGGTAAAATATTTAGCATTTTCAGAAGATATGGCAAATGATTCGATTGATAATATCGTTTTCATTTTCGTATTATTTTTTTTTTTTTTTTTTTATCAAATGAACGAAACAAACATTGTGTATATTACCGCTATCTACACTACAGTCATAATACTTCCGAACGAATTTCGAAACTCGAACACGGGGAGACTATTGAAATTTGAAATCCCCGAAAGTGCGATATCTGTAACACTTTTATTCTAGAGGTTATATGTGACCGATAGCCACCGGCAACAAACAGCATTGTTATCGTGACTATTAATGACAAGAAACGCAATGATATTATATCAATATCGATAGTGAATAATATTCCGTTAAACGTTTTAAAAGAAAAACGACCAACGGAGTACGGTGTAACGGCCGTCCTGAACGATTTAGTTTCGGCGCTTATCAGATTTCGCCACAACGGTACAGATTTTTCGTGCGTTTTAATCCATAGATCGCTTATCGGTTGTACCGATGCGTTAATCATTAATATTTAACCTATTATTCAACGCTATATTTTATTTAACCGTTTTCGAATGAGTGAGAACCACCGACTTGAGTATTCAAGGGGCGAGTATAGGCAATTATTACGCCGTTTTACGTGTATTCGACCGGAAAAAAAAAAAAAAAATCAAAATCGATCGATACGATAATAATATAAAACAAAATATCAAACGGATTTACTAGTAGTTCCGTGTCATTGGTAATATTGTCACGAGTATTTTTCGGGCGCCCAATCAATAATCGTGAAACAAACTGATAATATGTTACTAATAATAAGCCGCCAACCGGCTTGTTTCGTGAGGACAAGTACTATCACACAGACAGTCAAGCAATAAACTTAATAATTAAGAAAACAAATTTTCACCACAGAAAGTGAAGAACAATTACTGCCACAGTGCAACGTTGTTTTTAAAGTTGGGTAAGGTTAAAGAAGTAAAAAGTAGGAAAAAGCGGTACGGAAAAAATATTAGTAACTATGGTAGGTGTTAGTTTTCCGGTCTAGTATTCGATTATTCGTAAATGTATTGAAACAAAAGTATTTCAATACTTTTTTTGTAATTCGATACTACGGCTTTGATTACTTGCCGGAAAAAAATACGTCAGTGGCGTAGACATCAATCAGGCATGGTAGGCCCTGCAGGTCTATCCACTTTTCTCCGAAGTTTACACATTTTTAAAATCAAAACTTTGTATTAAATACATATTTAATAGTCTTTCCCCGTCCAAACATTCATATTATTTTATCCGACCTAGTTGTACCCAAACAAGTATTTCAGACTACGTCTCTGGTCAAAGTTACCGAGATGATGTTCTTGTCTTTAAGTTTGATAACGATGATAATTTTACAACAATCCACTCAAATATTAAAACTAACAGCGCATTATTGTCCTTGCTAAACGCAAATATATCATGTCGTGGTACGCGTTTGTAAGACCGAGAAGATACACATACGGATCACGCCCTCTCAAGAAAACGCACCGAAACCGATAACATGTTTCTCGATTTGTTGAAAAATGGAAATCGTTGTCAATTATATCAATAGCTGCGGTTAACAAATAACTATAAACCACCCATCATAGACCATAGTTCGTGGCATCAATAATATTTCACATCATTCATTTTTTCTTATGTAGGTGTATCAGTAATAAATAAATACTGTCAAGGGTGGGGGGAGTGGTGTTACACCCACAAAAAACCCCTCGCTACGCCTCTGAGACTTGTCTTCTTTGCCCGAGCAAAACGTCACGGTTTTTGTAAATTACAAGGTATTTAAACTCTTAACCGCGGCAAAGCATTTGGTGGCGCTATCTGACGGTGTTCGTATGAAACACAAACGGTATCTTACATGTTTAGACTCAGAGCAATTTGTTTTACAATAATGTGTATTTTTTCTCCTACTGTAAACAGTTTTTCGAAAATAAATCTTGCTCTGATGTGTCTATAGAGAGGTCATTTTTTTAATTTTCAAAATAATTGGCAAAAATCGTAAAGAAAATTACAGGTAGATGAAACGCAAATATTTACGGCGCACCGTTGCATTACCAAATTAATTGTTTTTAGTTTTTGCAAACTATGTTTTCTACCAGAAATATTGTTCCAATAGAAAAACAACAAGATATATTTTTTGTTGAGTTTTTAATCTAGTTGGTGAGTGTGAAAGTTTATTTTTGATTTTTCACGGAGTTTTTTTAATAATTGAGCAAAACCGTAAAAACCATAGAAAGAACTGGATAATTCACGAAAATAATTATTTTATTATTGTGGACAACTTTTCCAAAAGACTTGCTCCGATTTTTACGTGTAGCAACCTTTCTCAAAGGAAATCGGCGTGGGGAGGTACCATAAAGAGAAGTAACTTTTTTTAAGTTTTCTTACCAAATTTGAAAAACCGAAAATAAAAACGGGAAAATATAAGAAATGTAGTTATTAGTAAGAATATATTACAGCCTTCTTTTTTTTCTGTGCACAACTTTTCTACCAGCAATTTGCTTCAACTTTTAATGATAGCAACGTTTCTAAAAAAAAATTTTACTGGGAAGGTACTTTAAAGAGGTCATTTTTCGATTTTCCCATTTTTCCCAGCAAATGTGAAAAAACGTGATAAAACATGGGAGAATCGGGCCAAATGTACGAAAACTGCGAAAATTGGTACAACATTAAACGAATAATATTGAAAAAAAATACATAAAACCTATGTAATTATTTTTTACTATTAAATGACATATATATTGTTTACAAACCATCACTATCAACTGAGCTCCGCTCAGAATCGTTATTTGGTAAGCAATGGTTTATTGTTGCTTACAGGTATACATTAAACTATTTATAACGGTGGCTGAACTCAGCCTCATTATCCTAGGACGTCTTTTTAAATTATATTTTCAGAAGTATTAAATAATATGATTACTGAAATTGTGATTATAGGAAATCATACATTTAATATAGTAGAACAAGTGAAATTTTAAGATATTATTTATAGAGAAAATAAATAGGTAAAATATCTACAACAGCAATAAATATAAAAGAATCATTAAAAAATAAATTGATTCCAACAGCTGTAAAATAGTTATGTCAGTACTGATAGTTGGTCTGTTTACAGAAGGTAAATTTAAAAACATAATGAAATTTTACATTTGAAATTTCACACAATCTTTAAGTCTGTATTCTATAATGTGATTTAAATTATTTAAATTTTTCATTTAAAATAAATAAATCAAAATACAAAGTAACGGTTGATAAACGTATTATTACTGAGATAATATGATAAATTACTAAGTGACTTTCAAATATGTAATGGGAGCTACCCGTTTCCACCAATACTGAACCTTTCCCTTTTCCGCCATATCATAAAATTGGTTGATTCCCTTTTCCCGCAAATGGAAACATTTAGTCTAATATTTGAATATTAATGAACGACATCATAAATTATTATTATTATTGTATTATAAAAAATATTACAAAATGTTCACAAAAAATATTAAAAATTGATGTACAGAGGTGAATAAATTAAAAATATAAACGTCATATTGTTCATTATAACTTACAATAATTATAAGATATTATTATGGCGGAAAAATAATAATAAAAATAAGTTAATATTTATACAATAATAAAAAAAGTGATTATATTTTTGATATTTTTTGTGTAAAAAATTGTGGTAAGACAATCGTTATGAGTTATAACAACTATTTTTACCTTGTATTCAATAAATTATATACACAATTTTTATCATACATAAATAGAAAAAACTTGATTATTTTTTTGTCTAATTAATAATTGTAATGTATACAATTGTCCATTAATATTCAAATATTATAGACTAAATTTGTTTATTTGGCGGAAAAGAAAAAGGTACGATTTTGGCGGAAACCGGCCATGCCCTATTCAATAGGGGTTGATTTCAATAGCTATAAATCTTCTCTAGGTAATGTGGAACATTTTGCGAAAAACCGCGTTAAACTCGCTCCAGTTTTTTTCAAACAACGGCGAGACCAAGGGAAATAGGGATCCATTTTTATATATAGATTTATCATATAAAAGCCTTTAGTTTAAAAATGTATTTACCTTGAACAATTACAGTTATACTTATTTTAAGTCATAAAATCCTGTTTCTCATATGCAGCACAGTCTAATAACACATATGGGTAATTGAAAAACTACAACGAAGCAAAATAATCCTATGTCTAAATTAACTAACAACACTACTGTAGTTATTCGCTCTCCGAGTCTTCCCAGCTCGATTCAAGAACCCATAGCCCTAGCTTCGGCCTCTCTGATCCTTTCATTCTGTTCCTTATGGCACAGGATGTCCTCCACCATTTACAATATAAGACCTAACCTAGGTAAGTCACATATTCGTATTATTATTCCGTTTTAATTATTAAGTAATAATTAATAAGTAAGTATACCTTATACTTATAGAATAAATTGTCTATATTTAGAAAATATTTATAAATTTTCTGGGGGTGGGTGGGTAGGTTGTTAGGTGACTCGACATACATATAATTATAGGATTCGGTGCCACTAGAGGTATACATAAGGGGTAGCCAAACTTTTTGTGGTAGAGATCTATACTAAAAATATATTTTTCCTTTGAGGATCAATTTCCTAACAAAAATGTATAATAAATTACCTAATAGGCATTAAAAACAAACATACAGGTATAATTAATAATAAAACTAAAATGTATAGTTAAAATAATGTTTTTTGTTACACTTTTATTAAGACTGGTAAAATATTTTAAATATAATCGTTAGTATAAACGCTGTAGAATTATACTGTTTGATAAATTGATAACAAAATAATGACGTATATAGATAAAAATGATAAGTAATTTCGAGATCGACATTTAAACAGTCCCCAATCTACTTTTCAACTGTCAACAGTTTGGCCACCTCTGATATAATATATTATGGTGCTATTATGTATAATTTGTATTTACTACGTTTAGTCCCCTCCTACTATTGAAAAATTCTGGGCAATGAATGATTCAGTTTTAATTGTATCTAATTAAAGTTGACACGTTTTCTGGAATAAAAATATAAACGAATATTTCAATTTTAGCAAAGCTCACAAAAGAAACATAAATCAATAACGATATACCTAATAACTATATCAAAAAAATGTTTTTGGTGAAAAGAAAAATAACTTCTTATACATCATTGTAAATAAAATAACTAAAAGTTAATTTATTTTAATTTTAGTGAATACATAAAATAAGTTTATCATTTTGAAAATTTAAAACCATTATAAAATGAGTACATTCTTCTTTATGTTATGTTAATTAACAAAGAGTATGGAAAATAAATTATATTTGATTATGTTTTTTATAAAATTATTGTCTACACGAAAAAAATAAATATTTTGTTGTGATGTTTAATGCCAGAAGATATTATTCATATTTAAAGAGGATACAAGATGCCATTAGCAACTTTAACTTTTTCTTCAGTACCAAGTAACACTTCTGAAAGGCTTAATCCAAATTCAACAGCTGTTGCTGGTCCACGGCTTGTCACAAGATTTCCTTAAAAATATAATAATTGTATTAATTTAAAATGGACAAAATCTAAAAACAATTTCAAGTTATATTATTATTTATATCTCAAATTTTAAATATTAAACATTATAGATATTGCATGAATATAATACCACACTTAACAAATAGCTAAGAAAAATAATTAAATTTAAATAAATAAAAGTTAGGGAATTCATTTTGGCACTAATTTGGAAATAAAAGCACTTTACCACGTCACCCATAGTTTTAAAATTTGTTTTGTTTTGTTTTTTTTTTTAAAGACGGGTTTTTCTGTATACAGGATCAAATGTATTTTAACCATAAATAGATGCCCTTATTAAATCAATCAATATGACCTATTTATAAAAAAGAATACATTAATAATCATTGTAATTCTTCTTATGTTGAGTAATGTACATTACATTACTATGTAGTATACATCTCAATAGTTAGAGTTACAAACAAAACCGTATAATTGAGGGACTGAGCATAACAGTGGCCTAACCCACCAAAATTCATAAACTGAGATAATTATATAATCTTGTTTAGAATATTCTAATGCAACACCGGCCTGTTTTTGTTTTAATTTCAACACTAGATGGCAGTACTATATAACTATGCAACAATCTGTGTATGGGTGTGGGATAGGCCACTGCTATCATATTATTTTAAAATAATATTATAACAAAAAAAAGAAAGATAAATTGCAATAACATCTTTTATTTTTAATAAAGGTTTAAATTTTTTAATATTTTCAATTTCAATATTTGATTTAAGAAACGTGTTTTTGGTAAACAACTATGGAAAAAATGACCTATTCCAACAAAAATTTGGAGAATTTTGTATGAATTGTTCCAAAATAACTCTTAAATGTATCAATATTTAATAATAAACAATAGTTTATACATTTATTTTGTTTTTTAATATTGATTTTTTTGATCAAATTTTTAAAGAAATTAAAAAGCTGTATTACTCCTATTAACCATTTAATGGAATAAGCCACTGTTGTGCTCATCCCCTCAATTTAAGTTTTTAAAGTTCATTGTAGAGGACTTTTTTAAACTTAAATTCTATAAACAAATACCATTGATAACCTATGTTATTTTATCATTTTTTTAATAAAATCATAAACTACCTGACACAAAGAGCATAACAAATAAGTTAGTAAATATTTAATTTTTACCGTCAACCACAGTACTATCTTCTTTGTACTGATAAAATTCCTCAATAGAGTTCTTCACTGTTGGGTAAGATGTCAATGATTTTCCTTTTGCGATTCCATGTTTGAATAACACAAATGGCGCTAGAAAAAACCGTTTCAAAAAAACACTTATATAATGCTATATAAGCATTATAATATACTCAGCACACAGTTAAGGTATAATACTTGAAAGTATTTATGTAAAAATAATCTTACCGGCACAAATAGCTCCAATAATTTTTCCTGATTTTTCATGGGCTTGCAGAATTTCTCCAACTATGTTAGCCTGAAATAAAATTTTAACAATGTTTATAACTATTAAAAATATGAATGACTTACAATTGATCAACAAACAAATTTTATTTTGAAACAATTATAAATACAAATAATTTTATGTAATTTAATTTGTGATTTAAAACAATGACAATCTTATACCATAATTGAATGAGATCATAAGTATAACATCAAAACTTACTTCAGCTAAAGTTTTGTATGATGGGCCTCCAGGTATGACAACAGCATCGAAAAGGGTATTTTTTACATCTCCCAATTTAGCATCAGTTTTAATCAAAAGGTTAGATTTAGTCTTGACATAGTCTGAATCAGCCAAGTCAGCAATGGTAACAATTACCTATTTGAATAACAATATTATTAACATTGATTAAGTATCATTAGTTCTTACATTAATTAAATAGTGTGCATACATAATATTTGCACATAATTTGTTTTTTATTTAGAAAAACACAATCTATATGTATTTTAGATTTTGAACGAGGAATGTATTGGTTTAAAAATGATGTTTATTTTTTCTATTTTTCCTAGCATACATTTTGCTCTGATTTTCAAATATGACACTTTTTATAAAAGGAAATTTAAGTGGGGTGGTACTTTAGAAAGGTCACCTTATGATTTACTCAGGGGTTTTCATAGAAATGGGAAAATTTACGAAATTTATTATTTTTAAATCATAAATATTATGGCATTTCAAAACATGTGAAATCGTACTCCGCTCAGAACCGTTTTTTGTTAACAATGATCAATCATTGCACACAGATAAACATTAAATTACCCCTTTATCTTTCCAACTTCACTCCAACAATAGTAGCCCACTCATTGTGCAAAGTATGTCAGTTTTGTTTTTACAATATGAATTTGTTACATAGGTTATATAAAAAAAATTCAGTGACAATTTTAAATTAATATTAAATTAGATCTCTATACCATTGACTTTTTAGGTGACAGGAAATGTAAAAGTGGACAGTTCCTTAATTAGGGTGTTCGGATGGTCAGAATGAATGTTGTGAACATTTATACAGCGAACTATGGCAGTTTGTTTAACAGTGGGAATATTTAAGTTCTTATGGATAGTTTCATTTGAAGATGCATAGAGGATAAATAAAAATGTGATCTTGGATTAAACAGTAAGGTGGATCAAAAAAAAAATTTGTTTTTTTCACAAGCCTACTTTATATTTTAATTCTACAAGTTTAACAATACCATTAAATCTTATTTTACAGGGGAAAAAAATTCATTTCACGAGCGAGCAATGATTTTAAACAAATAACACAATTAGTATGTAATTTTTTTTAACAGTTTAAATTACTGCTGAACAAAAAGTAGCATACAAATAAAAAATTAGAATGTATTTAGGAACAATTAAAGTCTTAATGTTAATAAGAAAATTAATACTGAAAATGTTAAAAGCCTCTGAATACAAACAATTACATAAAAACAATTTTTTTTTAGGATAATTTCAAGTGATAATTTATCAAGTTAGGATTTTATTTATATTTAATATTTTTATTGTACTCCAGAGTTAAGTTCTGTGTGTTCACATACGATTTATTAGAGATTTAATTTATAAATTAATAATATGTGTATAAGCTAGTTGTTGCATGTTTTTTTCTGAAACATCTATCATTTAATGGAATTGCGTGGGAAGTTTAGTTTTAAAATAGCTTTAAGTTATTTATGTTTTAGCTTCTGGAAAAAAAAACAACTTCATTGATCTCCAGTCCAGAGGAAAAAAAGTTAAAATATCTTGTAATTTGGTAACTCAGCTAAATAAATTATTCACAATCAAAATTTCGACTGTTTTTATTACTTTTAATGACATCTTGTGGTTTTTTGGTATACGAAAAAAAAATGTCAAAATATTGAAAAATGAGGTTTTTCATGTTTATATAGCTACACAAAACAACAATCAGCAGTTAGATTTTCAATCTTCTTACTGTCAGACTATTTCCATGATGATTTTTAGGAACCTATAGGAAATAAAATATCAAAAATGGTTTGTAAAACTTTTGTTAGTATACCAGATACTTACCCTAATGGAATTAAGTATAAATAAATAGTAATCAGATTTTCTATTATTCTAACCAATTATAGATAAATACCATGATAATTTATATGATATTAGACGGAAAATGGGACACATGTATGAGGGCAATAATATGAACAATTTATTACTATACTAAATTATTCATCAATGATAAGAGCGAACTTAAAAATAGACTCCCTGATCCAAAATCAAAATATCAACGGTTTAAACGGGTATAAGATTATGGGGTATAACACACATCATTTTAGACATGTCAATTAAATCATGGTAAATATGTGACATACATAATTATAAATACAAATTAAAATTATGGTAAACATTACATTAGCGCGTCGAAGAATGTCAACGGGTGCAACTAATTCCAGTTCTTCAGAACCTTCTGCCACAATGAATAATGCGGTTTTAGCAGCCATTGCAGAACAGACTGTTGTGAAGTATTTGACGTAAGAATCGTTCAGTTGAACAAATCGTTTGTAACCTCCGATAGAGCTGTAATGAAAACAATTCGGTTTAGAAAATTTAAACAGTTTGTAAATCATCGATGGAGCACTAATGAGACCGTACAGCCAACAAACAAAATAAAAAATACCAACAGGGACGATAGAGTGATAATCGGTGATTTAAAGCACACTGAGTTGAGCTTGAACCAGTAGCATAAAGCAATCAATGTCAAGTTCAAAGTTGAGAAAAAGACACAGAACTACAAAACTGTAGGCCGTCGAGGAACTTGAAAAATTTAATTGTCAGTGTTATCTTAATCCCACCATTACCCAAGGTGTTATCACTGAATTATATGGCTACCTACGTCACGAGACCATAAATGCAACAGATCCGGTGTGGTTTTTTTTGCTGTTGCGGTGTTGTTTTTTAGTGCTAGACAAAAGAAATAAACTACGAAATCGTTGTAAAACTAATTTATTCGTCGGCTTGTTTTAAAATCTAAAACGAAGCTCTCAAATATGACTATTTTGATTTAATCATCAAGTTGAAAAAAAAAGTACACAGTTAGTTTTTTAAAAAAAATTAAAATAAATAATAATATTTTATTTAAATATAATTTAAGAACAATATTATAGTGACGAAGCCGAATTCATCGAGAATTTTGCATAATTCTCTTTTTGAGAAAAAAAAAAATAAATACCCTTTTATTTTATAATAGGACTCTATGAAACTTATTACAGATAATTAATTTAAGTTATTAATTGTTATAAATTATAATATATAGGTAGGTAATAGGTAAGTTTTAATAACACTTAATATATTAGAATAATAATCTGTAAGTATGCTGTATGTCTGTATACCTACCTACATTGCATAAACTTTATAAATAGTTAAATGTTTATAATATATGTAATATTACAAATTCATGCATAAAACATTAAAATTGATAGACTTTAATACAATGTTTTAATTCGAAACGGTAAACTGTCACAATCGAAAAATGTTTCTACGTGAAGCCCAACATTTAATAATTTGAATACACTATTTTCGTTGTTTTTTTTTTTTAATTCTTTAAGATTAGTAGAAAATCAAACTTGGGATTGCACAGTTTTTCTATACCTAGATACTGAATTTGTAGTTCATGTTTCAATATTAAAATTCACTAAGAATTCATACAGATATCAAAGTTTCTGAATGAAACTCTGAACGTAATACTATATTGTCTGCTCTAAAAAAGGTTTTCAAGAAAAAAAAAAAATTTTCATTAAAAATAAAAGCTAGTTGTTAAAAAAATGTATTTTTGTAAATTATAATTAAATAAACAATGTGCTACTGAATATTAACTATAAGGCTCGGACTTATCAATTACCATCGACGATCGACGTAAATATGGAATAAATCGAATATTAAATAAATGCCTGAAACAGCATCGCACTAGTAAAAAAAACACCGGATCTGTGTCATTTACAGGTTTGTTTGCTATTTCTATCTATAGTAACAACTTATTTGTGATTTGTCCAAGTTTAATGCCGGGACGCCGAGTTACGTGAAAACAGTCCCTTTTAATTCGGCTGTATTTAATTATTTAATTAATAGATAATCATATTTTTTTTTTTTGGTTTTTGTAATTTGTACTACTTAAAAAACCATTTTTTGAATAAACAACCGACTTGAAGGCGAATTTTTTAGTCATAATCGATGTAGGTACCTATAAACTTATCGGTAGAGAGCGTTGAAAGAATTGATAAATGTATTGTGATTTGTTTTGCTTGAAGTCAAACAAGATCTCTTTTTATCCATAATAATTAATTGCAGATTCCATTGAAAATTTTAAAATTAAATAATATAATTAAGAACGTGTTAAGTTAATTGATGGTGTTGCAATATTTAAAAATAAAATCCTTATTTCTTTACTCTTTGACTTTGAACGATAACCGTCATCGTCAACCAATCGCGGTCGTTTGTCAAGGGCAAATGATAAGAAATTAATCGATTTTAAACATTCAACTCGAGGAGCGATATTATTCATCGAATTTGGTCTCACTTTTTGCCGACGACTAGACTCTGACGGTTCTAAATTCATTTTCAATACCTAATCGTTTTACTTCGCTGTCTTTGAAATTTTAACCGTTTCACGAATACCTACCATTACAATGGCTTTAAACAAACTGAGCATAAAAAGTTTAGAAATCGCGAACAAACGAGTATTGATCAGGTAAATATAATTTGTATAGCTGCTTTAAAAACAAGGCGTAAACCTTTAGAGGTGAGACTATAATGTTTTATGGTTATGATTATGCTACAAAGGTTACTTCTCAAAGTTTCATACCAATTGAATAAATGGGGTAATAATGCATAAAGGACAAATACGCATGCATTCATTTTTATATAGATAGATTAATTATAATTTGTACATTTTCAATTTAGTTTTTTAAATTAATGGCATAAATTTTGTTTGGGTTAAAAGCAATTTTTGTTTTCAAATTGGGCATTGATAATATATATCTTCCAATAAATTTATGGACTGCTTATAGAATTTTATTTTTTTTAACCTTTTTTATAAACTTACATGGTCATTGCTAGTTATAGTTTTAAGTTTACCTATCTTTTCGAACATCTGCCTATTTTTGAATACATTTTTCTGTCTACCTATATTTTTGATCTATTGTTAATTTTTTTTTAAATGTGTATATTTATGCGCTTATACTTCGTTATGGTATATATGACATTTTTTTTGTCCATTTTATAAATTCTTCAAGTTATGATAAAAGAAAAAAATATATGTGCATTGTACATCATACACAAATTTAAAATTTCCTTGTTAAATCTGTGTAATAAATATAAAGTATATGTAGTAATTTTGTATTGTTTCAGAATCAATATAATATGAGATACTAACATATTAGTTTGAGTACATTAGTTTTTAATACAGGTTTAAGTGTAGGTTCCTCTCATAATTGAAGTATCACTTGAGTAAATTCAAACTCTTATTAAAAATAAAAAATATACAAAGTTAATTTATAAATTTGTAGCGCATATTATTTCAGTTGCAACCATTGATGTAGTCTTTATTTAAAACTTTATGAAATAAACTGTATATAAAAGTTGTTTAAACATTGGGAAATACTATAGTTGTACTAAAATAATATTGTAATTTCTATACTATGATACTAATTAAGAAAATAAATAATGAAAAACTAAAAGCTAATTAAATATTTATAATGAATAAATATCACTGAAATATCAAATATGAGATAAATATGTACTTTTAGATAATATCTATATATATCAGGTGGATAACTATTGATATTTTAGTCAATATTTAAATATTCTTTTAATTAACAGGTAATTATAAATATGTATCATATTTACCAGTTTGATTTTCTAGAAATATTGGTATAATATATTTTTATAAACTAAACTAATAACCAATGAAATGATTTTGATATTTACTTAGGTATAGTTTTGTTTTTTAGATTTTGTGCAAAGTCAAGAATGTATTAGATTTAATATTATGGTATATGCTTTTTTTTATATATATACAAGCTGTCCCACAAAGGACATATACCCATTTCAATATCTCCTAAGATAATAAAGATAATCAAATTATGTTTATTTTTTATATTACATGGATGAAGACTAACAATATTTATATCTGAATTAAATTTTCATCTTTTGGTAAAAAAAATGTTTTATTTTATTATTTTTGAAAAATTTGAAGGTAACCATATTATTGAGTTAAATTTGTTCAAAATGTTGACATTTTTATTTTTTATTTTCATTATATTTGTAATTTTTTAAAATTTAGGGAAAGTACCTATAATTATGCAGCAGGCTGTAACCACCTTCGCTAATTGATTATTATTATCACTCCTAATTAAAAAGAGAAATAAAGTACAGTCAATTTGATTGTATATTTTTTTCTTTATGTATACAAAATAATAAAAAATCACAAATTTAATGGAAATAAAAGTTTATACGTCATCATTTCCAGAAGAATAAACTCTATAAAATGACTATCATAAAATTTGTATCAAAACATAATAAAAAATTAATTTAAATATAAATATTTGTAGTCCTTATATCTGTGAGTAATAATAATAAAAAAAAACAACATGTAATTATTATATTATTTCTTGGGATATTGCAATGGTGTTCGTAGATCACTATATGTGAAAAACTTTTCAACCAGTTATCAGAATACTTGCTTCAATCACTAACTTTAGGGATGGTTTCTGGTACCAATTTTTGTTTTCACTCCAGCCCATGAGTGAAGTAAACTGTTTCGTGCATGTAGACTTATGATTTTATTATTTATTTATGTTATCATGATAAAATATAAAATAATTAAAATCATTTTATCAGGGTTGATTTTAATGTTCCAATGAAGGATGGAAAAATAACAAACAATCAACGTATTGTGGCTGCATTAGATAGTATCAATTATGCTTTGGATAATGGTGCAAAATCATTGGTTCTTATGTCTCACCTTGGACGTCCAGATGGATTACCAAATTCAAAATACTCTTTGAAACCAGTTGCTGAGGAACTCAATAAACTCCTAAACAGGTAAAAAATGTTTTATTTATTGTCATTTAAAATTTTTGTTTTCCTACAATGCTTAACAATTAACTAAATAAAAATGTTTTGATAGAATAAAATGTAAAGTAAATGTTCAACAATATGTATAATTGAACAACTATATTATATGAATTTATATATATAAACTATTTATTAATTTATAAAATCATGAACATTTTAGGGAAATTACATTTTTATCAAACTGTGTTGGGCGTGAAGTTGAAGAAGCCTGCGCAGATCCAACTCCAGGTTCAATAATACTTTTGGAAAATCTTCGATTTCACCTTGAAGAAGAAGGAAAAGGTGTAAATGCTGCTGGTGAAAAAGTTAAGGCTGATAAAGGAGACGTAAAAAAATTTAGAGAATCATTGCAAAAGTTGGGAGATTTATATGTCAATGATGCCTTTGGTACTGCACACAGAGCGCACAGTTCAATGATGGGTGAAGGTTTTGAAAAACGTGCTGCTGGAATTTTGTTAAACAAGGAACTTACATATTTTGCTAAAGCCTTAGATAATCCTGAAAGGTACATTTTCTATCAATATTCTATAATTTTTAATTTAAATAATTATTTAAATTTGAATATAATTGTCAATTTGTAGGCCGTTCTTAGCAATTTTAGGAGGAGCTAAAGTTGCTGATAAGATTCAACTCATTGAAAATCTCTTAGATAAAGTTGATGAAATGATCATTGGAGGCGGTATGGCTTATACTTTCTTAAAAATATCAAAGGGCATGAAAGTAAGTGGGTTTATAAATTAATAATCTTAGAACAAGTTAAAAATGTTAGTAGATGAATTAAATAATAATAATATCTTATATTTCCAAGAATAAGTAACAATGTAATTATTTATTTATTTTAAGAATACTGTAATCTACTGAGTCAAGTGCTTTCTTAAGATCTAGAAAAACATTGACAACATTTCTCTTTATATTTAATTTATTATGAATAAATTTGTTTGAAAAGTGCATCATTTGTAGATAGCTCATTCTTAAAATTAATTTAATTATTACTAAAGAAGTTTTGTTAATTTAAGAATTCAGTAAGCTTACTTTTAATGAATTTCTTTAGTATTTTAGACAGTTAATGTTAGTATTTTTCTTCTGTCCCAAAAGCCAGAGATTAATCGATAGGCCTGTAATTGGAACAGTAATTTAAGTCACCATTCTTATTAATTGATATACTGTATAAAATACATTTTTTTCAACAATAATTATCTTATTTAAAATATTTCTGTAGGGTGTATAGTATACTAAAAAATCCTGTAGTAGAAATGTATATACTTTTTTTAAAAAGACACATTAAATAAATGGTTATCTAATTATTTTATTAAATATCAAATTATCGAGGCCATTAGTAATCCAAGGCTATAGTTTACGTTTTCACTTATTATAATAGCAGGACATTACATTGGAAGATAATACCACCATTTTATTAATTTTTTCATTAAAAATATGATCAAAATGATAAACATTTTTGTTTTCAAGTAAAGCATGCCAATTTTCATGAATTAAATATTAATTTTAGATTGGAGACTCTCTTTATGATGAAGCGGGAGCAAAAATTGTTGAAAAGTTATTAGACAAAGCAAAAGCCCGGGATGTAAAAATTCACTTGCCAGTTGATTTTCTTGCAGCCGATAAGTTTGATGAGAATGCCAATACTTGTTGTGCCACAGTAGAAGAAGGTATTCCTGATGGTTGGATGGGTTTAGACTGTGGACCAGAAACCCAAAAATTATTTGTTGAACCCATCTCCCGTGCTAAAGTTATTGTTTGGAATGGGTGAGGATTGTTATTACTGTTATTAATGTATTTCATATATTATAAGAACAATATTTTGTTGTCAATATAAGTTTACAATATTGTTTTATTTAATTTATTTGTATACAAGTTTCACAAACTACAATAAATGTCAACAATATTTACTAATGAATTGTTTTTTTTTTAGACCTGCTGGAGTATTTGAGTTTGAAAAATTTGCTACTGGTACAAAAGCATTAATGGACACTGTTGTTGAGGCTACTAAAAATGGAACTATAACCATAATCGGTGGAGGTGATACTGCAACTTGTGCTGCTAAATGGGGCACAGAAAGTCTAGTTAGCCATGTAAGCACTGGAGGTGGTGCTAGTCTTGAATTACTTGAAGGTAAGTTTATGTTTAAAACTTGTTTTTAAAATAATACAATATTTAAGGTTAATAAGAATAACTATTTAAATTTATGAAGCAATTGTATATTGTGTTTTAAACAAAAAAAGTATACCAAATATGTAAATGGTATTCAAATAAGAAATTTATAAAAATAATAAATACTATTTAACTCATAATCACCAACTCTGGGCAAAAACTCACTCCAGACAAACTTAAACTGCACATATTAAAACTCCCAATATGTGTCCGTAACTTTTAATACCATGATCTTATTAAATTTTAAAAATAAATATTCAAATACACGTTCAAAAAGATTGAAATTTATTTAAATAATGAATGTTATTAATTTGTGTTCTATAAATATAAAAAAAAAATGTATTTTAATAGAATAAAATTAGTAGGATATATTTATATCTACCACACATGAGTGAATGTGGTATCAAAAATTCAATAATTTGCATATGGTAAAAAAAAAAATCTGTTAACTATTATATTTTATTAGTATATCTACTTTGTGATAGTATAGAGAAATAATATTAAAAAGTGAAGAAAATATGCTAGAAAATATATTATTAATTTTTATATAAACTTTTTTGTGTTTCAGGAAAAGTCTTACCAGGAGTTGCAGCCTTGACTGATGCATAATTATTTTAAATTAAAATTTTTTGAAACTGCAATATTCATGTA
The DNA here is from genome assembly GCA_902439185.1 of Cinara cedri. NCBI lineage: Eukaryota > Metazoa > Arthropoda > Insecta > Hemiptera > Aphididae > Cinara > Cinara cedri. The sequence continues at coordinate 208,484 of CABPRJ010002391.1, forward strand.
ATACGTATACGTTTGTGGTTTTTTAACTGTTTTTTTTTTTATATCTACCTTTAGTTGTCAAATTGTTGTGCAATATTTCCTTGTTATCATCAAAGTTCCAATGCCAATTAGTTTTTGAATAATTCATAATTTGTGTTATTACTTAAATTAAACGACATAGATTGGTTATTTCTCATTTTAATATATTAGTTCTGAATTCATAAAATTTTAATATTTCTTATTGTGATCAAGAGTGATATTATGAGGCAAGCTTACCTGCATCTCTTTTTGACATATTTTTAGGACTAAGCAACAATTGCATTAGGGAAACTACAATCTAATCAAACTGAATGGTTTCCCTCTAGAGATATTAGATAAATAATGATTACTAGTCTTTCTTACTCTCCCTAAAAAGAGCTGTATTAAATATCCTTGAAGCTCTGATAGTACATTTCATCCAAAAGAAAATGTTTGTATTAAAACTGGAAAATTATACATATAAATGTATGATATGATCCAGTGATTGAAGTTCATTTACAGCTATGGGATTATAATTTTACAATCATAACTAATGTATTACATTCTGATAGGTATTCATAAAAAGTATTTGAAATTTGTAAAAACTGCAGAAAATTATATTGTAAACAAACAAATATTAATATAAATGTATATTGAGTTCCAGAATTATTTATTTAAATAATTATAAAATAAATGCTACATTAAAAAAATGATATGGTGACCACTAAAATAAAGAAAACTTAAAACTAATTAAATGTCAAAAGTTCTACATAATAAAATTAAAGAAAAACTGATTTATATGGGATAAAATGAGTCCCATATAACTTCTGTCAGAACAACAGGACACAAAGTTATTATACAGAACTGGGCAATCCCAAATTATTCGGTGTCCTATATTGTATGGGATTGTTCCCCTAAATTATAGGATAGTATTGAAATAATAGCCAACAGCTAAAATCAATAATAAATTTATTATAATAAGGTAAAGGAAAGGAAAAATAATATCGGGGATTGAAGTTAGTCACTATTCTCACTTAAAGTAATTTTGTCATTAAAAAGTCATTTAATGCCACTAAGTATTTTCATACAATTTTATAAAAAATTATTACATTAATATTTATTACAAGATATTAGTATCTTATATCAAAGACTGTCATATTTGTAAACAATTGTTTTAGTTATTATTTATCTTTAAATTATTTAATAAAGCCTGGTTGTTAACCTATCTCGTACCATTATACCAATGCTAACTTATCATAATATTATAATTATTACCTATAACTACTACTATTGATGTTAAGTCTATTTTTGTCAATGTTAGTCACTTGTTTTTGTATGGCAGTCACTTTTCTCATTTATTTTCAAACCATTGATCACTTTCATCCCTGTAATATTAAATAATAGAAAATAAAATAAAAATGCTATTGCATATGGTATAAAACAAGGGTAAGTTTCATGAGATTTAAAGCCACATTTGAATGGGTTATACCTATATTATATAAATATGTATGATGTAAAAAATGTATATCTTTTAAAGCACTTGAGCTGAAAATAAATTTAATGATACTTAAAAAATACTCATTCAAACCAAGTTGTAGTTATCGAGAACAATTAAAAACTGGAGAAATGTTTAAGTAATGCCATTACTAAAAACAACAATTAATTTCAATCAAACACTCTTTGTTAACCAAGAAAAACTATTCATAGTTACTATATTTTTGAGATGCAATGCCTTCTACTTTATCTAACCAACTACACTATAAGCAATTTGTAATATTAATGAAAACGAAAATAAATCTGAAACAAATATATATTTTTCACTGATGAAAAATTAATAATACTTATATCAGATCCAAATTTTTTTCACTCTAAATGTGCATCTTCCATTATTACATTTGAAATTCCAACTTCCAAGGTACAGTGCTACGCAGTTGAAATTACTTAAATTTCTAGATAATTTAAATTGCCTCAATTCTCTTCCCAATGATTCACAAACTTTGCTACATACCTACCTCTAGGTCTTGTTCTGTTACATTGACTAAATTGAGAAGTAGTTAATGAATGTATTTACTTTGGAATATCTACCGGGTTTTTAAATTTGTTTAAATGTTTTGTACTTAATCAAATTTCACTTTCATTAAATATATGGTTTAATAATAATGGTTTTCCACTAAACAAAAAAAGAAAGTCTTTTTGGCACGTATTATGTGCTTTATGTTTACTATAGTGAAACTTTTGTTCCTACTTTATTGAATCTAAGAAATACCACAATGTACACGAGTACCTACATAGCTTAATCCTTTTATTGAAGAACTCATTTACCTTCTTGATTATAGTTTGGTTGTTGATAATAAGACTTATAAATATAAAAGATATATTTAATTTCTGATGCACCTGTTATTAGAGCATTTATTAAACAAATCAAAGGTCACTTCACTTATGAGAAAAGTGTAGATGAAGATAATTTTTTGTGAGGAAATATATAAGTTTTCCCGATGAAACAACTTAACTATACGTACTGATAGGTAATTTGAGTCTCATTCAAATGAAGAATACCATATAGGAGTTTCACCATTAATAAAAATCCTGATTTCCAGTTTGTGTCATTTAAACCATTAAACTATATATATATTTGTGTTGTGAATGAAACATTTTGCATTTCATGATTAGAAAGCAACTGTTTTAAATTCTTGTATTTCTATTCGTCTAACCCGTGACCAAATTGAAAGTACCTATTAATAATCAAAATATACTACAGTGTTCAAAGTATGAGCGGTGGTTGTAAAATGGCTAAGTACTTACTGATTTTGCACATGTTCTTCACATGGATACCCATACAAAGCAATTGAGTTAGATAGGTATACCAAATCAATCTTTTATAATAAATTCATGATTGGTAGATTAGATACCTATTGAAAATTTTAATGAGATTATTGAGTTTTATAAAAACAGTCAGCAGTCAAAATGAATGCGCAATCGTGTTGCCTAAAAAATATTTAAGTCGTAAATACCTACTTTTTGTGTTGTTTATGGTCCAAAAAATGTTTCATGTACTTAATGCACACTCTATAATTTATTTAACAGATGATGCTAACGAATATGGAGCTGTAGGCAGTTTTTCAACATTTCCGTTTGAAAACTATATACAACATTTGAAAAAAATTGTGTAATTAAGTTTTTGATCTTTAATGCAATTATGCGATCGTACTAAAGTGTAGGTAATGTACGAATGATAGGTACAAATACTTATGAATTAGTCAACCATTATCCCTTTTTAGATGATATAGTAATTACTATTTTCAATAGCCCGTTGGCCTATCAGATTATATACAATTATTCAATATTCAATACTAATTCCACAAAATATATAATTAACATTTTGCATGCGTTATGCGTACTTACTAAAAAATACAACTGTGTCATTGTATTAATTGTATTAATTTCACTATGCCCCTCAGGTCTCCCCCCATCTGGATTTATTTTGGCCTCAGTAAGTAAAAAAAAAAAAATATTATTAAATAAACTATATTTTTCCAAAGGTAAAAGGTGATGTTTATGTATCTATAAGAAAAGATACTTTTTCCCACTATTTCTTACAAACAAAAAAAAGAGCGGCTACTGTTGTAGGTGAAATGTTGGGAAGGTGGATACATATGGTTATTTCATTTATATCTGTAAGCAACGATAAATTATTGCTTAATAGTACATAATTTGAAGTATCGTAATTATCTTTGCAAGTTTTGTTTAATTTTGATTTCAAAACGCATATTAACAAAAAAAGTCGTCCTATGATTTTAAAAATTTTACGACGTCTAAGTAAGTCAAATATAAATATTATTACCAAGTTTCAAGTCTCTACGTGTATTTATAATCGAATTACAGCTAAAAAGATTTCCGAAAATTAAAATTCCTTAAAAGCTCAAAATGGCTCAAAGGTTTTGGCGATGAAAGAAGCCGTAAGAAAGTAAATCATAAAGGTGTCTTGTGATTTTTCGATTAAATATTTTTTCTGGTAGAAAACGTCGTCCATGTTTTTATAAAATAATGAAATCGTAAAATTGTACGTTTTTCTAAGTTTTTTCCCACTTAAGTGCTTTTATTTAAAAAATGACGTCGAAAATCAAGAAATAACCTTCTTTAAAGTAAAATCTAAACAACTTGAGCTTTCAGAAAAGTTGCTACACGTAAAAATCGGAGCAAGTGTACTTGGAAAAAACGTGTCCACAGACTAAAACTAAGAACAAAGAAAGAAAAAGAAATAAACAGCATTGTAAAGCCAAAATCGCTTGGGAGTTTAAACTGCATTAGTTCCGATATATTTATATATATTGTTTATGATCTAAGATAAAAGATCCTCTAAATTATCTATAAAAGATAAAACTCTATCCATAAAGTTTAGTGGATACTACTTAAAAGTTAAAAACGGTGTTGTACTTTATAGAAATATTCGAATAGTATTTTAAACATTTTTGGTCAACTGCTTAACTGATAAAAATCAATGCCGGCTGAGTTTTCTTTCCATGAAATATCAATGTTTACATTGGCGTAATTTCAATTACAATTAAAGATATATCTTTAATCGTATCTACAACCGAAATACCCTAAATTGATAACATCATCCAAATAATTATTTGTATAAATTACAATAATTCAATAATTCAATACAGTTTTATTAAATGTTTTTATTGTTATACCAAAATTTTACAGTCTTAAAATTTGCGCAAGTGGTGTTTAAACTATTCTAGTAACGGACAATTCTAGTTTGTAAAAGGTGAGTATTATTTTATTGTCTTTCTGTTATTTTACTCTTGGTGATTTAAGTGATTATAGTACAAAACATTTTTGTATGGAATAAAATTATGTAGTAGTTGAATATATTTTCGTGTAGGTATTGAATAGTTTTTAAAGGGTAAATATAATTACAATGTTTAAACATTTTAAAATATATAATTAAAAAATTGTCAAGATTATGATAACAAAAAGTATTATTTGTATTAGTATTAGCATTTATTATAAAATAGACAATTAACGGTATTAAATGGTAGATACATACATTTTGTTTTTAATATTTGTATATTATTACTACAATAGGTTTCAAATAAGTATATATCATGTCTGAGAATGTGGAAGTTCAAATTGAAGACCAAGAATTCCAATTGGAACCGGATAATGAATTAAGGTTTGAAGTTGAAAACAAAAATGAAACTGTTGTGTTAGAAGTAAGAAATAATTTATTTAATTTATTTAATGCTAAATAGATGAAAAACATTTGTATGTATTAAAAGTGGTTTTATTTGTTTGTGTAATTTTGAACACTAAATTGCCATACCATACCAAAAACAGATACTTAGTTTTTTTTTGTTTATTTGAATAAAAAAAAATTACGATTATTGAAAAGTAATACATACAATTTGATGTTTAAGATTTAAATAAGTAATTTTAAAGTTGAACTGAGAGACATAGAAAAGCTATTTGCATTTTTATTATAATAATAGTGTTTTATTTTATATTTTATAGTTAAAAACTGGACTCGCAGAAATTTTTGGTACAGAGATGGTGAAGGGTAAATCCTATACATTTTATTACGGAGCCAAAATTGCAGTATTCACTTGGCAAGGGTGTATGTTAAAATTACGCGGGAAAAAAGGAATTAGTTATATATCTAAAGAGACGCCGATGGTAAAACTATTAATATTTTGAGTATGATTAAATAATACATTTTATGAATGGTTTTTAAAAGCTGTTTATAGTTTATTATAGTTCATATATATTAATTTGGGATTTATATAGGTAAGTCCCTAAAAACCCAATATTTCCCTATGGTGCTCAATAGGGGATTATGGATAGGTTATGTTTGACTATTATATGGCCTCTGACTGTGCAGTTAGAACGAGTTCATTGAGTTTTCCTTGCATTCACAACTTATATGTTTGATATATACATAAGCCATGAAGTCCAGGTGCTAGACTACCTGGGCTTGTGTATGTTAACTGATAGACACCTTAAACCAAACTAGATTTTTTTTTAAACTACTTCATGGAGTAGCTAACAGTCCTACAATGTTAGCTGACGTCAATTTTCATGTCCTTATGTGTACATCCTGTTTTCGAGTTCTCTTTCACTCATCATTGCATCAAATAAATTTTGGTAAGAAACAACACAGGATGTCTTGAGCAGCAAACCTTAGTGTCTAATTTACGTTTTTGTAATATTGTATACCTAATTAATTTTTGTTTATTATTGACCAAAATTAAAAATAAAACACTGCAACTCCCCCAATTAACTGGCTATATGTACCGCTAACCAGGATCTATAATTTGTTAAGCTTCCTTGTAGCCATTATGCAGTCTAGTATTATAGTAGTCTGTAGTTTAGTTTTAGTAATCTATGCCATTTATTTATATCATATAAATCCAATAAATAAATATAGAAATAAAATTGAATAATAATAGTTTGATATTTTGATACTTTACTACCTACAGAGTTTACATAAAATCTAATATTATACATAATATATATGTATATAGGTATAGATTTAAAAAGTAATGAGATGACATGGACTTTTAACAACTTCAAAATTGCTACATTATATAACTAAAATCCAAAGAAAAAGCTGGTATAGTAGAGGGATTGAAAGTAAATAGTTACAACTTAAAACTACGAGCATTTAATTGGGCATGGGGTGTATGTGGGTACAGATATGAATATTAAACCTTTTAGTTTAATAAAATTTCATCATATATTTTAAATTGAAAAACATTTTACTTTAATAGTAGGGTAGAATTTACTAGTTAGCTTAGTTGAATTTCTATGTTTAACATAATATTATTTGTTATTTATGCCTGATTACTGTTGTATAGAAAATATTGTAAATATATTAAAAATTGTAAGCATTTATGTTTTTAAATACTACAAAATAGTATTCAATTTACATGTTTAATGTTAATTATTTTAATTTTCAGATGTTTTATTTGAATTGTCATGCGTCATTGGAACAACTGCGAGTAAAATCAGAAAAGGAAAATCTTCGTGGTCCTGTTACAATGGTAGTTGGGCCAACTGATGTCGGTAAATCTACTCTATGTAGAATACTACTCAATTATAGTGCAAGAATGAATTCTCTTGGTCGTAGACCCATTTATGTTGATTTAGATCCTGGTCAGGGACACATAGCAGTTCCAGGAACAATTGGTATGTAAATAATATTGTTTAATGATCAAAAATTATTATATTTGACAGTAAACATATTAATATAAAATGTTTATTAGGTGCAGTTATGATTGAAAGGCCAGCTGAAGTGGAAGAAAGTTTTTCTCAAGTAGCACCATTAGTTTATCAATTTGGACGTACAAACATGAGTAATAATTCAACTTTGTACAACACTTTAGTATCTAGGATGGCAGAGGTTATTCATCAGCGAATGGATGAAAATCCTAGAAGTAATTTTGCTCTACATATTTAGTTTTAAGTATAAATAAATACATTTATTTGTAAATATAACATTACATTAAAATAATAATAATAATAATAATAATAATAACAATTACTAAAACTAAAGCGATGACAGCAATGTAAATTAAAGATTGTACAAGACAATTGTTACTAAATCACTTCTCAAAAAGTAAAAATATTAATGTTATTAAAAAAATGTCTGATAGTATTAATCAAATTATTAATTTTAATTTTATACTATTAACATGATAGTTGATGATGAATAGTTTTATAATCAGTTTATAATTTTAGAGCTATCATTATTAATTAATGAGTGAATTTTATTATTAGAGTTTTTAGGCGCATTATTTGTTATCTATTTAATTTATTTTCAAAGATTTTTAATATGTTCATTATTATTAAATATTTTAAGTTTATATTAATTAATTTTAACTCTCTTGATTACAATGTTTACTAAGTGCTATAATGCTACATGTTATAATTAGAAATTTGATTTATATTAGATTCATTTTTTAAATTCATGATCATACATTTTTTTTCGTGTTTAATAGAAACAATAATACCTCTAGTAATCCATAGTTTAAGTTTATAGTTAATATAATACAATTTTCTTGATATTTTTTTGAAAATCTTATAACTCAATAATATTTATGAAATTAGTAATATTGTTTTTAATGTTATTATAACTTAAAATATTATTCCAATTAAGGTTATCTAATATTTAAATTTATTTTATCAAAATCATTTAATGTTACTATTATTATTCAGAGCTAAATATTCTGTATTTAAGTTACTAGATAAAATTGTACATAAGTGGTGAGTAATAGAAGAAAGTAAAACTGTAGAATTAACATTAAAATGTTTATTATGTATTGTGTACTTCAGAAAAAATAGTAGTCAGTAATTAAGTGAATTGATAGTTAATCATTAGGCCAGAGGTTAGCAACCTTTTTTGACTCATGGCACCCTTAATTATTTTCTAAAAATCCGAAGGCACCATATGCCTTATACTCTATACTGAATACACAGGTGGTAAAGTAATAACTTTATAACAGTCCACGTCGAAGTGATAGCAATTGAACCAGTATGAAAATTAAAATAGATCAAACATCACAGTTTTACTATGTACAATTTATATGTATTATATAATTAATATATTAAATTATATTGTATATAATTAATTATACATATTAGGTTTTATACTATAGAGTATAGCACTATAATCTATTTTATTACTCACAGTGCTATATTTTTCATGAAGTCATTTAAAAAAAAAAAATATATTGTGAATAATTTTGTGGCACTCTAAATTTAAGTTTGCGGCACCCTGGTTGGGAACCTCTGCATTAGGCATTTGTAACACAATGTATAATTATTATTCAAATGATTATTATTTTTATAAATCTTTATGATTAGCTTAAAAATACAAATAATAAAAAAAAAAAAAAAACATTTATCATACAGCATGATTTATTAAAATCATTAACTGATTTGTATCATAATCTACTCTAAGAATCATTTTGTGAAACATATTCATTGTTTTAATAATAGTGATTGTTGAATATTGTATTTTATTTACTATTTTTTCATTTTATTTTTTTTGCAGTAAATTCTTCTGGAATAATTATCAACACATGTGGTTGGGTTAAAGGCAAAGGTTACCAACATTTGACTCATATTGCACTTGCTTTTGAAGTAGATGTTATTCTTGTACTTGACCAAGAACGTTTGTATAATGAACTAGTGAGAGATATGCCAGAGTTTGTGAAAGTTGTTCTTTTACCAAAAAGTGGCGGCGTAAGTAACTATTTTAAGAATTTTAATTTTCAAATTAGCAAACAAATGTAGTATAAATAATTCTAACCTACTCTGAAAGATATAGTTACTTATATAAATATTATTAAAAAAATAAACAACAGGGTATTTAGTTTTAAAGAATCATTGCTGTCAAATATTTAAATTCATATTTTTAACCATATGCTATATATTTGTAATTTTTCCTTGAATTTTCTGCTAAGGAAATTATGTAATTACATTGTTAATGTATTGTATTATAAATTATAATGAAATGTATTTTTTTATATTTAGGTAGTTGTAAGGAATAATAAGTTTAGATCTGATGGCCGAGAAGCTCGTATTCGCGAATACTTTTATGGTACTCCTAAAAATGTATTACATCCACACACTTGTGAAATAAGGTATACCGACATAAAAGTTTATAGAATCGGAGCACCACACATTCCTAATACATTGATGCCGTTAGATATGCAAAAAACTGATTTAGAAAAAAAACTTGAACCCGTAACACCAGGTAAATATCTAAATACTTTAAAGATGATGTTATTTTAATGTTTATATTAAATTTTTTAGGGCCAAATATGTTGCACCATGTGTTAGCTTTGAGTTTTGCTACGTCTATTGAAGAAGATGTTGTTAGGACCAGTGTGGCTGGTTTTGTTTGCGTGTAAGTATAATTCATTGTAAATAATATTTATTAAGGAGATTTGTCACCTGATATTTATTTTATGTGGCTATTTTATGTGTATTATAACAACAAAGGCATTCACACTCCCATAATGGGAGTCTCTCTGATTAAATTTAGAGTAAAGAAACCTATTATACATTTTATAAAGTAGAATAAGTATTGTTAACGCTTCTTTGAATGATTTTTCGATATTTTATTTACTATATAAATCTATTTAGAACCATTTATAATCCCTTATAAATTATAAATGGTTAAAACGAAAAGAAATTAAGTTAAATCTTTTTTGATAGAAATAAACATTATTTAAAAAACCTCTAGTAATTTTAACCGTTGATAACTTCTAATGATGATAATATTAAAAAACGTCATTCGGTCAAAGCATATATGTATCATTGATCCATTTGCCCTAAATTCATCCGCAATCATGGATGTGTAGAATGCCTTTTTTTTTAACTATAACTTGGAGAGGGGTGGTGAAAACAAATATCATTATGAGAAATCTTAAGAAATTATAAGAAATATTGGATAAATAATAATAATAATAACGTGTATTTATTTTTATTAGAACAAATGTTGATCAATCTCGACAAATGTTAACATTATTATCACCTCAACCAAAGCCTCTACCAGAAACAATATATCTCCTATCAGAAGTACAGTTTATGGACAGCAATTCTTAAAGTGTAAAGCTGATGTTTTATGTATAAAATAACATTGTGAATAATAGGTTTTTTTTATATGTCTGTATAAATATTTCTTTCATGACAACTATCCTTGAATAGAGATAAGTATTAAATAAATATAATGTTCATGATTTATGTAAAATGTGGGTTGTTATTATTTTTAAAGACCTGTAATATTATGAATATTATTACATCTACATTATAAAATTGTCTATTAATATTTGTGTTGATATGCTTAATGTTTTTACAAAACAGTCATACTTATTATTAATGCCTCGCCAATCGTGAATGTATTAGTGTTATAGAAAATATCTTTGGTATTGTAGATAAGCAAAACAAAAAAATAAATTATAATAGGGAGGAGTATTGCAATGGAAAGCATTAATTACCCTCATTTATTTGAAGAAATATGAAATATAAATTAAATTATTACCATATACAGTGAAACCTCCCTTAACGGACACCTCTAAATAGCAGATGTTTTTTCGGGGACGGATTATTGAATTTATTTATTTGTTAAAAAACGTGTTTTCCTCTAAATAGCGGACAAAATTTTGGCGACCGAGACTGTCCGCTATTCAGAGGTTTCACTGTATATTGTGGTTATTGCCTTTAAAATTTATTAGGCTTAAAAAAAAAGAATCATCAATCTCATTATTGATTAGTTTGAAGATAAAATTGCTGTTGTAATTCTATGTGCTTTTAAAGATTTCTAGATTATTATCATATCCAGTTTTCACATATATTAGATTTAATATTTCCAAGTTGACCATTGTAGCCAATAATATTATTTTCCCAAATTAATGGCACATACTTTAGTAATGAGCGGACAAGTGAGGTATAAAGGCAAAAGGGTTGTTGGATTTGGAGCAGTTTTGTTTAATCGTTATCAAAACCAAACAATGTTTTATTTTAGAATTCTAATATATGCAAGTTATACAATGTATTTGTTAAATTTCATTAATGAACGTAGTGAATAAAATTATGTTCTTTAATAAGTTACAAATCGGTAATTTGTGAGTCGTATTAGTAACTTGTTTATGTTACTCCTCACTCGGTAACCAAAATTTTCTGGCAATGTTCGATTTTCGCATTAGAGATTAGGTGGGACGCGCGAACGCGATCCCCGCTACCAAAAATTACGCGTCCGAGGTATTCGCATAAGGAATACTCGCAGGGGTCAACCAGCCCGATGTGCAATGGGCCAGTCTCGTCCTGGAGGAACCGCCTCGTTGATCACGGTTAACCTCGACGCCAAGTAAGTATGCCGCGCGTCTGTACCTGCGGCCTACTTATGGCCACAAAGTTCTGCCGGTCCGTTGCAGAACAGTCCAATGGCATAGTCGCTCCAAGACGTATAGCTCGACCTTCTCGACGTATGGATGCGACAGCCATCCGTGAACGACGCCCGCTCATTAGCCTCCCCATATTAGCCGAGCTTTTTACGCCACCCGTAACATCCGGGACATAAAGGACCGTCGACCATCCGAATAGCAAAACGGGTTCGCCCGTCAGAGCCATCTACCGGCCACCGCGTTGCGGCGCTTTGTCGCTGCCGGTATGAGATCCGACACGGCGAACGTAGCGCACATTCTGTTCGTTTTCACATACTGACTGTTTTCGCTAAGTCGGCGGAAATTATTATAATAATGATATTAGTGAAAGGTTCGGGTTGTATAATCGGCCAGACACTGTAACAACATTATTTTATTGTCGTTTCTAGAAATAATAATTATTTAAAAAAATAATATCACTGTGCAAGTAACGTTACGTAGGTATTCTGCGAGATATTCTCGCTCGACACGGTTTTAATTTTTCTGTATTTAGTCGAATTCGGTGTCGCATCGTTTTCGTTCAGTTGAATGTTGATGAATAGAAAAAAACTGTCTGAGAATTTCATTAAGTACGTCAATACTCCACGTCGTATATTTCATTAAGTACGATAAAATGATATGAGTAATATTCTTGTTAAAAGTTAATCACGATAGATAATATCTTCCGCGGTCTCGATTATAGATTTCTCCGGAATTTGCCGCTAGATAGCCGCACCGTATACACACCATGGACATTTCGGTGCGATGCAATAATTATCATTGCGACAAATCGTTTGGTAGGTATAATAACATTGTTTTCGTGTATTTATTACGAAATCCTCATGATCAATATCGTGCACATTGTGGTAAAAATAATATCATTTTCGGAACGTAAACCGCACCCGACGAAAACGACAAATTTGTCGATCGTGGAAAACAATTATAAACGTTAAACATAATAATATAAAAATTTGAAACAATATACTAACGTATATTAAGTGAGTTTCGTTTTTTTCTCTTCGTGAACGATCCACATGACAGTGGCGGTACCCTCGGTGCGAATGTTTTTCACAGGATAAACGGCGAGAGAAAACAGCCGAACGCAATATTATGTCGTTGGAACTTGGCCGCGTGACGGCAGTGCTGGTGACGGCCGCGCGTCGGCGTCTGGCCACCGGATGGCGCGCCCGTCGGTATTCTTTAGGAGCCGGCCGACTGTTGACGGTCCGCACGGTCGAATTGGGATTTCGGCTCGGCAAAAAGCTTTCGTCCCGGATTTCCGGACCCGGGGCCGAGCGGCCGGACGTCTTGGTCCACGTACCGAGACCCGGAGATGGCCGACCGGTACGGAAACAAGCCGGTAGCCGACGGACGGGCGACAACAGTCGACCAGACTCCGGATAGCATATAACGGCTCTCGACACAGCCGATCGGCATACTTACCTGGCGTGGAGGTCAACCGTGATCAACTAGGCGGTTCCTCCAGGGCGAGGCCCGGTCATTGCACACCGACTGGGTTGACCCCTGCGAGTATCCCTAATGTGGATACCTCGGACGCATAATTTTTGGTAGCTGGGACTGCGTTCGCGCCGTCCCTTACAAACTCTTAAAGGATAATTTTCCCTCTCACACCCGTAATGTGGTTAGTGTGATGAATTCGTGGTTGTGCGCGTACATCAGCGATCCTTCAACGTTACGTCGTTTGTTGAACACCACTGAATTCTCGTTTTCCGTTAAGTTCTAAAACCAACGAGATAACAGTTTCGTTATCAGTCAACTGAGCTGTGATTTCTAAACGTTTCAGGTTGTAAAATCCCCAGTGTTTTTTGATTCATATAAATTTTATCAATTATACCGTTCATGTGATTACCACTAATGTAGTACCGTATTCACATTAAATCAATAATTGTGTAACGTGTACAAATATTGTTTCACAGTTATAGACATTATTCCATACTCTCGAAAAAATAAATTCAAAGAACACTCGTTATATATTAAAATAAATTACTAAATTCCGAGATACACATGACGTTCTTACGTCATAATCATTAATGCCTTCAATCTATTTTGTATGTATGCATCACAATACTTTGTTTTCATTGTCTGCTATAACTTGAAAGAAAAAACAAATCATAATAGAATTAATTGTTATTCGCGTCAAGAAATAATGTCATTTCGTGTTACTGATCGGTTTTTAACAATTTGTTAAATAGTTATCGTGTAGGTAACTTAAATGAAATTAAAAAAATTAAGTAAAAATAGGCTAATATAGTAAAATGATATGAATTAAACCCAAAATACTGTTTACAAATTGATAGTGAAATTGTTATTAATATACGTAACAACTTTATTGAGCGGACCGCCCTCCTTGTGGGTTGCCAGAAGACACAGTATACACATTCAATATTGATATACATAGCACTGTTATGCAATTATAAAATTATAGTAAATAATTGTATAGATATAATTACAATTATAAGATTATAGTAAATAATTATATAGATATAATTACAATTATTATAAAAAGATAAAATATCTACTAGGTAGAATTGATGAAGATTTGAAAAAAAAAAAAAGAGAGAGAATACGGATTTTATATATAATAGAAAAATTGATAAAGAAAAAGATAAAAAGAAAATATTACAATTTATTGCATAATATGTGCCAGAGATTGGTAGTCTAAACGAATATAAGTGATAGTTTATAATATTGAGTGTATCTATCAGAATAGACAAAAACATATTTCCACTAGATCGGAGATGTTAAATCCATGGGACTTGAAAGAATTTCTCAGAAAACAAGATGCGGTTCCTCGGGCACCGAATCATAAACCCACGACATCCCATTTGTCAACGCTGAGTTGGTTCTTCAGTGGGAGGACACATGGTTGGTAGATCGCCCTCTTTTCCTCGTCCACTGTTGTGTCCTGCAGGGAGTAATTTATTTCCCAACGAATTGTTGGGTCTAAGACGAGTCCACGGTTTTTGGATATGAACGTTCAGGATCGTCTCGTTTTCGACATCTTGTCTCTTCTGCATTCCTTTTGTCCAACTCTTTACGCGCCGCAATGGTCCAAACAATTTAATAGGAGGTCCAACACGATTAATAAACGCTTATGATGCTCAGGTGTTAGATCGTTTCTTTTGTAACGTGTTCTGATGTTGTTCATGGAGCCGATCTAAAATGATCTTGTGCGTTTGGATGAAGATTTTGTTAAAAGTAATTATAGGTATTTTTGAGGAAGTTTTTAAGTTCTTAAAATTCTCGAATTGTAGATTGTAGATTTTTCATCTAAATGAAACTTTGTTGCCAATACTTAAACGTTACGTTCGTCACCATATTGAATGTCAATATTATTTGGCTAGTAAGTTATGGGAATCTAATTCGTAATCACGTTTAACAATCATTTTGTAACCGTAGTTTTATATCAAATATCAAAATAAAAGGTACACTATTAATGCAACAGATGGCGCTGTATATTTCGTTTTGTACGATTATAAAATAATATTATTTTGTATCATTACTCTATGATGCACGAGGCACGACTCACGGTTTAATTGAAAATGGATTGTTTTTGTGTAGGAATGGAAAAACCTCAGTGTGGGGTATTTAAAAAAAAAAAATGAATAGTATCAGTTTTTCATTATTTTAGATTATGAGCGGACCGAGGAATGTATTGGTTTTACAATGATGTTTATTTTTTAATTTTTATTACTATTATTTTTTCTGTGAACAATTTTTCTGTCTACCAGCAATTCTGCTCCATTTTTCAAGTGTAGCACTTTTTCTGAAAGAATATCTAACTGGAGTATTACTTTAAGGAGATCATTTTTTGATTTTCCTAGAAGTTTTCATAATAAATGAGAAAAACGAGAAAATTTAAAAAATGTATTATTTTCAAGTCTAAATATTATTTCTAAACGATTACCTATGAAAAAGGATTTGTCGAGAAGAAAAAACGCATTTTAGCATAAATAATTTAGCTTCTTGCGCTGAAAATATAAAATGCATAATTTATTATTTATGAGTAGATTCGGGCTATCAATTATTATCTATTGCATATCTGTTTATAGGCAATAGGGATGAATTGAGAGTTAATATTATTTATTTATCTACTATTTGGAATTTTGAAATGAAAAGGGGAGTTATTACCCACTCTCAAACTATACCCCTGTGGATGTAAAAAATTAAATATTTCTTTCAATCAAACATTTTTCCAACGAAATAGATCGTTTTGATATTGGCCGAACAGAACATAATATTATTGAAAAACTTTTGATAATAAATTCGTTAATAACATTCTTTGAGTTCTTGTAATATTAAAATCGCACAGATAGGAATGTACCAAAATATGCGTAAGAGGATCAGAAAAAAAAAAAAAAACCAATAAACTCGTCAAACATGATTAATATGGTTTTAATTACGTCTGGACAAGTCATAGACAGGCGATATTTGATAGTATGGTTATTATTTTTTAATGCTGTTGACTTTAAACGGGTAGACATCGTTAGCATGATTTGTTTGACGTGTTCCATTGTTCTAACTGGTAATTATTTGCCCGAGTGCCATTCGTGTAGTATATAATAATGTGAAAACATTACATATAAGAGTATAATAGAAATGTAATAGGTAAGCAGGTACATTACTTAACTCGAAGTAGATATTCGTATTTTCTATATTTTTTTCTTTTTAGATTCTGAGTGATGAGTGTATAGCGAGAAATGTAATGGTTTTACTTCGATGCGCTTTTCCAGACTCTTTATTATTTTTTGTTTTGTCTATTCTATGAATAGACATTTATCTATGAAATATTGCTCTGATTGAAAACTTTATATAGGAACATTCTTGTAGCATTTTGGGTCTAGTTGGTGCATCTAGGAAGTCGTTTTTTGATTCATCTTGTATTTATAACAATAACGGTGGGGGGGAGGGGTAGTCGTAAAGACGGTATTACTTACGCAACAACGGTTTCTGTTATTTTCAATAATATTTTTTAACCTATTGTAATTCAATTAATAACAATCGTAAAGACTTGAAACTTTCACCGAATAATTATATTATCATTTTATGGACGTGGTATAAATTTCGAAATATTCGAGTTTTTTGAGTTGTTTTAAATTACTGTAGTTTTTGTTTGGTCACACGGTTATGATGTGAAGATAATTGTTTTGTTAAAAATGCTCATTTGGTACAGTAAAAGTTATTCTTATGGAAATAAAAAAAAAACCAAAAAATCATTTATTATTATAATGATTTTTCTTTTTATAGATGTTTGAAGTACGAATTTCGATGAAAATTTTAAAAATCACATTTTAATTTACGTATACGTTTTACTAATTTATGAGAATGTAATTTTTGTAAAAATTGATCAACAATTTGAAATGGAAACACGGACATTTGTAATTTATTTTGTAGTTAAAAATTAATCTTTATTTTCAATTTAAGTTTATCAAAACATGTTTGACCGAACGCAAAATAGTTTTTAGTTGGCAATGATTTATCGTAGCGTACAGTAAAATAATAACTATAAAGTACCACATAATAAATATCCTACGCTTCCAATATGCCACCTACAACATTGGCGCATCCATGCTGAGGTGTCTTCAGGTCAATTCCACTGAGGGGAGGGATATTAAAATATTTGACATTTTTTTTGTTTTTGTGTTAAGTTTATTTCATTTTTTTCCTATACAATGTTATAATATTGTAGTAATGAATGAGAACTGTAGAACTGAGAATGAGTACTCTATGAGAAATAAATATATTCTATGTTTAGGTAGCTATAATACGTGTATATTTGAAAAACTGTCCATCTCTGATTACAAACAGTTTATTTTACGTTTTGAAAAATCATGAACTATCGATTTATTATGGCCTTTTCGAAATGACTGGTGAAATATAGTCTATGCAATTTTTTTTCGCCAAGCGATGAATGATTAAACGTGTCGATTTTACTATATTGCCGACATAAAGCACCTTCGAAGTTCGAGTAAACATTGTATAAATGGGAATGCCATCACAATATTGACATTTCGATATTTGTACAAATAATTTTTTAATTTTTACAAATTACCTATACGATTGTACGC
Organism: Cinara cedri; assembly: GCA_902439185.1. NCBI lineage: Eukaryota > Metazoa > Arthropoda > Insecta > Hemiptera > Aphididae > Cinara > Cinara cedri. The sequence goes on from CABPRJ010002391.1 coordinate 226,503, forward strand.
TCCGTTTTAAGAGGACGGCACACCTGCATTTATATACACTGTCTCAGTTCAACCAACGAGCGTATGGCAAGATAACGTTACCTGGAACTACATAAATAACTGTGACGTTAAGATTGAAACTAGAATTTTATAAACATAAATAACAAAAGAGCTGATACTGCTGACGGGTGTGCCACTGTTATAGGTAGAGAAGTGAAAACTGGAAAGGTTTAGGATACAACGACGAGTGACTTAACTTTTACCTGTACGTAATCATAAATCATTGTTATCGAAAAACGATTCTGAACAAAGTTCGGTTAAACATGCTTGGTTGAAATTATGTCATTTTTATGATTTTCGTTAAAATTTGAACACTGTTTTACTATTAAGTACAATACAAGGTAAAACTAGCTTCTAGAAAAGATACTACATTTAAAGAGAAAAATGGAAACAAATCACAATCGCAGTAAACTCAATATACTCTTCGCAAAGCCCAGAATCTAAAATTTAATTTGGAGACTATTTTCTGGGGAAATGAACCTTCACGTATGTTGCTGCTATTCTACAAAATAATTCAAAACAAAAAATTACAGACGTTTTTCTTATTATATTGATGATCAAAGAAAGATTTCTAGTAAAAAATGTATTTACTGAGAAAACAAAATAGATGATATTGCACGCTATTTTTGTAAATGGTAGGTTAGGAAGATAGGATACACAACGTTTTTTAATTATGTTAATATGTAATTATAAGCATATGATAAATCATTGCTAACGAATAACGATTTTGAGTGAAGTTTTGGTTATACTTATACATGCTTTGAAATGCTGTATTTTTTACGAATTTCATCAAAATTTAATATTAAAATTCTTATAAAAAAATAAATTTTATATTAAACTTAACTTTTTTTCTTGATCACTGAGTACAAATTAATAATATACCTCCTGTTACATTTTTAAGAATTTCTATTTCGTCAAACAATTTTATCCACTAATGATTTAACTAATGAATGTTATCAAAGATTCTGTAGTCTGATACCCTATGATGCCATGATTCTTATCATGTTATCACAATAGTACCTACCAAATAAAAACTCGCAAATATAAAATGCCTGTAAATAGCTCAAAATATCACCAAAATATTTTAAAAATAGTCTAGAAAAGAAAAATATAAGTTTTCTGTTAAAATTTAACTCTACGAATATTTTAAACTGAAATACAACAAAAAAAATCAAAATTTAAATTAACGAAATCATTATTTCCGTAACTTTTTCATTTCTTTCTAAGTTTTTCTCGGTTTCGTTAAATTATTAAGCAAACTACACTGAAAATCGAAATACGATTTACTTAAACACCGAGTACATTAAGAATTCAACAAACATTATCTGTTGGCATTTTTTGATTCAAGCTAGATTTTTGGCGGAAAACATATTTCGTAAAAATTGAACATAATAAAATAGCCGTAAATATTCGAGCGTTTTACCTATGGTAAGTTTTTTTTTGGTTTTTCCAATTATTCTGAAACCCTTTTGAAACTAGATCCGAAATGCAACGGAAAAGGTGTCCTGTTATTTCTCGATCGGAGCAAGATTGCTTGCTCGCGGGCATCAAAAAACACATCATAACGAAAATTATTTATGTAAAACGATCGTGTTTCGTCATTTGTACTAATCCCATTGATCGAATATTCTGTTGGAAAACAAATAACACATCATATTAATATGCCGATTGTACCCGTCAAAGTTCACACGCGATACACGACAGCCCAACATTTATAAGACGAGCGTTCGTTCGTTACTCTAAACAGGTGTTTTATATTAATAAAAAAAAACATTCGAATATAGCGTAGTCGTAATCGGTTAGATGTTTTTTTAATCATCCGATACTATATTAATATGTTGTATGTGTACCCGTCTGTTCCCGCGTACTCGTGTTCATACGTATATAATATACAACACATCATGGATAAATTTATTATATATTATATACAATATATCATTAGAAAAAAAAACACACACATAATATTCGTATTTGTTCTGACAATGCACTTGTCGGTTTAAAAAAAATATGAAAAAAAAAAAACCCGGCCTATCTCGCGTTTCGTCCGCAGTTAACGAATAGCTCTGACTATAGGCGACTAGTATTTCTATTTTATTTTATTTTTTTTTTTCACTACAACGATACCGAGGAAAAAAAAACCCGACGGATAACCACTAAAAAGCAAAAGTAAATCATCCGGTTACGTTCGCCTGTACACATTAGGCGTCTGCCCGTAATAACATAACGTCGTATCGTCTGTCGCGGTCGAGCCCGTGTACCGAAAAAAAAAAAAATATAAAAAAATAAAAAATATGATTAATTTATACTCGCCGCCGACAAAAACCGTCGACTATAAAAAAACCGCCTATAGATCGTTTATTGAACGTAACATTGTAATATTATCGTTATTATTATTATCGTGCGGGCCGGACGAGCGGAAAACGGTCCAAATAATCACGGAGGTTAGGTATTATTATTATTATAAATTGTTATTAGGGTCCGCGGCGCTGGTCGTAAATATTGGAAGACGTGCGGACGTCGAAGCGCGCGTACTGTCAGACCCGGGTAAATAAAACGGGCACTTTTTACACGTATGCAGAACAAATAACACTCGAATCCGTGCGACAAGTAGTATTCCGAACGTACTCAGCGAAAAGTACTAGTATTGCGATTTTAGGGATATAGTCTAAACGCATAAGGTACAGACGGGAATTTAACTTATATCGACGTACGCAAATACAAACCATTGCCAACGAAAAACGATTCGGAGCGGAGTTTCTTTTACACACGTACGCGAATTCGTCCGTTTTTCCTATGTTTTTTACAGATTGTCATGAATACCGATTGAAAAAACCAAAAATATGATCTCACTCTCAGTACCAATTAGATAAAACTTCCTTTCAGAAAATGTGCTGCTACGCTTGATACGTCGGAGCGAGACTTCTGGTAGAAAAGTTGTTCACAGAATAAAAAAAAAAATAAACGTTTTTATAAAATCAATGTACACATTCATCGCTATGTTCTGAATTTGAAACGAAAGAGTTTATCTGGTCCCGTAGCAGGTAGGAACTTACCGGACATAAGTAGATGTTTCCCGAGAAAAAAAATACCAAAAACAAAGGTTGAAAGTGTGGCGAACTGTTGTGTACTTTAAAGTATATTTTGAATCGAATATCGACGGATGAATATTCCGCATATTTTAGAGATTAATGCGCGAAAACATATTCTGATCATTTACAATAACCAAAAAGGATTTTCTGAGAAAAAAATTAATAAAGCACGTGTATCTTATAGAAAAACTATTCGGAGTACAGTACTTTCGAAAAAATAATTTTTAAAATATTCTGAATACTTTACTCGGAATACTATCCATGTCTGTAGTAGTTTATTATTACTCTAGTCATTACCAATATACGAAGAATTGTTGTAATAGTGCTCGGGGAATCGAAATGAACACTGGATGATTTTTGTCACTAGGGCAGCTGATGTTTACCCATATCTTCCTTAATTTATCTGTGATGGCATCGGTGGCATCGGTGTTGTACCTTTTTAAATCTGAAAATCTCTGATGGCATCAAAGATGGCTTTACAACTCAACGTGTTTCCGAGCCGATTGATGAGATGTGGTAGACTTTATGTGTTTGTTTTGCCATTTTTTTTTTTTATGGCGATAGCCGATAACAGTTATAATATTTAATTATTATTATTATAGATTTAGGTTTCATGATAACACTGCTTAAAATGATATTTCATTAATATTTTATGGTATTATCAGTGATGCTACCGCCGCGCGCCGATGCCATCACAGATGAATTAAGGAACACATTGTATATAATATGCTTTAAAAACCTTTCTTTAAGTTCTGATATAGGGTAAAAATACAAAAATTTACTCTAAAAATGAAATTCTAAAACATGCCCCAAAAAAAACGCCGAAATACTCGTACGCGAAAATATGCGTAATAAAATTGTGTATACCTATGTAGAGTTGTTATTTCACGAAACGCGGTTTTGATAAAAAAAAAACTCTAGCTATCTTTTTTTATCAACTATATAGAAATACGCAAAAGCATATATCTGCCTTAATTATCACGACCTAGTGTTTTTCTCGCGGAGGATTTTAAGTAAATTTTAACCATACCTTTATAATATTTCTTCAATCTTATGGAATCATTTACCTATAAGCTATTAACTATTTTAACCGATTCAAACACTATATATTTGAAAATTTTTACTCCTATACTCCTTTATATGCTTTAAAAAAGTATAACCTTTAGATTTTCAATAGTTTTGAAATAAATCTTAAACGGTTCCAAGCATGATCATCGAAACCAAATTTACTTAAAATACTCTGAATACCGTCGGATCGTAATAAAAAATATAACCCTGCTGTACAGGTACATACGATAATAGACGGCATTAAATTAATTTCTCTTCGCTACAATAATTACGTCTAGACTAGCGATGACTGTTGTATAGGTATACGGCTAAAATATTATTAACCATATTAACCGACCTCGGCTACGTGACTATTAATGTTCATAATAAAAACGCATCTTAAGCATAAAATTCCATACACGAACAGATTCATTTTGTGAGGATTTACAGTTGATAACAAAAGTGACTGACCCCCTCGTAGTGGTGGATATCCAGAATTAAATTTTTTTTTTTTTTGGGCGATTTTTGGAAGAAATTACTACTAAGCAAAAAAAAAAGAAAAAAGAAAAGAGGTGATATTGGGAATGGGTACAGCCATTGTTGTAGGTGGGAACAGTGGTGTTCTCAAGGGGGGTCATCACCTCCCTGATCGTTTATTGCTAATGTTAAATGTAAATTCAATTATGTTATATACCTAGTACATAGTATTATACATTTGTTATAATTTGTTCCTGATATTTTTAATAAAATATATTCACATACCCCTCCCAAAAACAGATCCTTGTTACGTCCCTGGGTAAGATGTTGAGAAGGTAGAATACATAAGTTTATTTAATTTATATCTGTAAGCACTGATAAATCATTACAAATTTATTTTTTAGTTGGTGTAATATTTTCGGTAAACATTTCTTTATAGACAGAAAAAAAATAAAAAAATAAAAATGCATCACAGTACAATCAATACATTTATTGCTCCGCTATGCTTATGTTCTTTGAAAATCTTGTATTACATAATATGCGTATACAACGAAGTAAAAATTAAAATCCACCGTTGCCCCATCAACTGTCTTTATTCATCCTTTTTAAGATTTTTTAAGCTTCCCGTGACATCAATCCCACACTAGTTATCTATACCCAACCCCACTCTGGTGAATCGGAGACATGACTTAAACTTTAACGAATGATCTTGCAGCTTTTATTTTTTGGGATATTAAAGACAAATGAGGAGGTGCCACCAAATAGTACGACAAAAAAATACAAGAGTATTCTTGGTGTCACCCTAAAATATATTATACATACACTATATGATGGTCTTAATTGTTTTTTCATTCTTTGAATTTATTTTCGCGATTTCCCCATTTGGTGTTAATACCTATACGAATGAATCTTGCAAAATTTTAGATTAGTAGTTCAAATTTAAATCATGTCCCAGGTCCCTGGGCACTTGAAATTGAGTGGTTTTGGGTTTTGGTATTTTTGTTTTATAAAAAGGCGATACATTGTGGTAGCCGGTGTAGGTGTATTAACTTTTATAGGGAGAGGGGGTTAGCGTTAAAATTCCCTCAGAAATATAAATTAACCTTAAATTTGTATTTAAATTTTAAGTAGTAAATTGATTCACTGCAGAAATACAAAGGTCAAATGTGATGGGTATTTTCCTCGACACCCCCTCAAACATTTTTTCTCGTGTTCTTCTCTGTCCCTGTCTACATGGCGTAAGGTAAAACAAATTAGTAATTTTCTTTGAACGTAATCTAGTACAACGATTTTATTAATTTACCAGTAAAAATATATTTATTCGAATTTATTGTGTATTTTATCCAATTGAAGCAGTAAACAACTTAAATATATATTTAAAATGTATATACGTACTATAGGTACAGAATACGAGTATTCTCTTGTTTCGACAACAATAAAATTAAAAGAAAAAAAAAACCTTAGATAGGCGTTTCTACATGCAGCATCTTGTGTAATTTTTAACATGTATACATAGATATACTCGTATATATTATATTTTACTTACGTTTATCGATTGTTATCCCAATTATTATTTATCCATAAACCGATACTTATAAATAAATTATACATATTTTCATAATTCAGTTTGTAATTATTAATATTATGATATTTATGTATTAATTATTGTGCAATTTTCGTTTCAGGTCGTATACAAATCGTATATAAGACTGTTATTCTCCGAATTGAGTAAAAGTAAATTACTTTTTTTTTTTCCACGTCTCTTAGATTCTAAGTGAATAATACATAAAATATCTCTATGGTGCCACGTGTGTGTGTTTTTTTTTTGTAAATTATTTTTCTACCAGAAATCTTGTTCCAATCAAAAATCTCACTAGAGAGCTTTTCTGTATAATTTTGAATCTTGTCGATGAACTGAGTTATAAGTTATTTGTTGATTTTTTTTTTTGTTTTCTTAATAATTTTAAATTTGTTTTAGTTTTATTTGTTTTTATGTAGATAAAACTGACTGGCCGAACAGAAAAGTATGGTATTTTAGTAAACAATTTTAATTACCTACTTAAACTTGTACTTGTTGTACTTAGTGGTAAAAAAAGGATGTGTGTAATATAGTAGTTTTTTTAAAAGCGTTTTAAGTTTTAATTTTGCAGTAAAAAGTACTGCAGTACAAAACTTGTTTACCTGAATATCTGTTAGAGTTGTATTCCATGATTTACTGTTTCGTACAAATATAAATGTAATAACTTTATGTATCTCACCTTCCTAACTTCCCATCAGCAATAGTGGCACACCTATTATCAGTATCAGCTCTTTTTTTTCCCTATTTACGTTCTTATCTTATTATACCTAATATTTTCTTAAGGTAAGGTTAGGGTACCTATATAATTTTAGTTCCACTTTTATTACCAGATAATAATATTTTAACTACTAAACAACAATATTGCAGTACAATACTATTTAAATTTTCTTTTCTTATGAGCATACATATTATTCAATTTTTTTAGGAGTTTAAAAATATCCTAAAACGATAAGAAATTTAAAACGAAAAAACAATCTCGGAGGAAATTAAATATTGTATTTTATTTTTTTAAACTAAATTAAATTAATTTCGATAATAATTTTGAAGAGACGTAATATTGGTACTAACACTATCGCAGTCCAACTAATGTCACAATGTACTAAAGCTGGGCAGTAATTAGTTAAAAAGTTTAAGTTTAAATAGATAGTTACTTTTTAAATAACTTTTAACTTAACTAAAACAAATAAATACAAATAAAATGTATAGAATATAATATTCAACTTAACTAAATTATAATTTTTCCGATAATTCATAATTCAACTAAGGTATTCAAATTAATTTATATTCCAAAATTAACTTTAACTGAGCTGTTTTTTTTTTATAAAATAATTTAATTCAAACTAGCTAAACAATTTGGTTAACTAGCCCAGCTTTACGTCTGGTGGCATAGTAAAATCACTTAAAAATTGTGGTGTTTAGGTTTAACTTAAAGTTTAATCACTACACTGATACAATTTAGAGAAGAGATTATTTTGAAGACACCAAGGTTGATTTTTTCTTTAAAATAATGCCAAAGAAAAGACTTATGTACAGCATTACTGCAGTATATTAGTTTTTGTTTTTAATTAATGTAATTTTTTTGTTTGAAATTATTTTAGATAAAAAAAGACGCGGTGCCCCGGAACTTTATTTATCTTTAAATTTTGTTACCAGCATTTAAACTCTAATTTCGACATGAACGCCTCAATTTAAATTTTAAGTTACGTAATTTTGCTGTGTCACCCGTTAATTGTACTAGGCCAGTAAATGCGGGTACCTACGTTCTTAATATTTACTTAAGTTATAAAGTCTACGAAATACATTTTATAATTCAAATCACACTTCTTCGATGCGTAAAATATATATTATAATTATAGAATACAATATTAATTTACACGATTTCGAAACTTCTATCTGGTATTATTTTAAAGAGGCGATTGGTTTGTTACGTTTCGTTCGTAATTATTTGTAGCGTACCTACCTATATCTATCCTTGTATCTTATAGTAATTATAACTCTTGTTTGTATAGGAAATCGAGACGACGTGTTTAGATTTTAAAAATTATTATTATAATGCAATGGCGATTTATTTAAATTTTTTTATATTAGCATTTTTAGCTATATTGAATCATTTGGATTTATGTAATACTAGCTGACCCGGCAATGCTTTGTTATTGCTAGATAATTCTGTAATAATAGGTATAGTAGAGGCGTAGAGTACCTAATAATCATAGTTTTCTTGTCCGTGATCATTCATATCACCAAGGTAACCTAAAAATAAACAAAAATAAATAAATAAATCAACTTAAACAATTAGATGTTCATATGAAACATATCTAAAAACCCCTATTTCACCTCCTTAGGGGTTGACTTTTCAAAAATTCTTTCTTAGCGGATGCGTGCGTCATAATAGCTATTTGTATGCCAAATTTCAACCCGGGTTTGGGTTGTGCGATAATGTCATGATCAGTCAGAACATATGGACATATTATTTTATACACCTATATATAATTTAATAAGGATATTACGGATGTATATTATATATTTCTATATCATTCTAAACGAACTTAAAAATAGTAGCCTTTTATGATTACACTTGTATGATATCACACCCCATCACGAGTTTAATTGGTAACAATGATAATATAATATGAAGTGGACCAAGCATAATTATCGTTTTGTATCTTCTCGTATGCTCGCGTTCGTATCACAATATATTATATTATTAATTTGATAGTAGCAGTTATCAAATTAAAGCACTAATCGCACACAAAATAGTTATTAACTATGATCTATATCGTCACAAAGCCAAAATTAACGATTTCGGTGTTTTGCAGGTGTAGATAAGATCATATCACATGCAATATTACATAATCAGTGGCGTATTTAGGAATTTTCCAAAGAAGGATATAATAATCTGGCAGGTTCCAAATTCAATTTGGCAGTTAGCTTATAAAAAAGATCAATAATTCTTAATTTTTAAACTAAGTAATTGATAGTTAAATTTGCACTAAAATGTTTATTGAAATTAAACAACTAGGTTTATGTGATGATTAATAGTTTATTTACAATTTATGACTATGGATACCTACTAATATTAAATAGTGATTCTCATATAGGTTTCGTTTTAAACAATCAAATTAAATAACACATTTTTGATTTTCCTGACTAAAAATTAAATAAATTTGAATTAAAAAAAAAAAAAAAAAAATAGGTAGTTGTATAAATAATACATATTAAAAAAGTCAAGGGTAAGATTTATCTTCCTAATCTCCCCTTAAATAAACTCCACTATACACAGTCATATTTTATGAGAGGTCTAGAACATAAGAGATATAAGTGAATTTTTTAAAAATCTGAATTAAATTAACTAAAACCTAAGCTGAACTAAAAATATTCCATTTAATTGTGTGGCAAAGAAACATAAAAAAATTATTCGCTATGCACTACGATCTAGTAACAAATACTAGATCTCAATAAAATAGTCTTCAAATGAAAATGTCATAACATATTAGAAGTAAATAGAAACAAGGGTCCACAACAGCTATAAACATACTTATGTACCTTAACTGCCAAATGTTTAAAACTTTTTTTTATCATTCGAACACACTGAATAGTGATAACATGACAATATACTATAATAATTGTATTAAATACAAATAACTTTAAACTTGATTTTCTTGAAATTAAAAAAATTTATAAAAATTTATATCTCTTGTGTTCTAGGCACCTCACATGGAATTTGCTTTATTTACTAGTGTTGGTGACAGCAGTTGATAATAAGTAAAACGCTACAGAAGAAAAAATGTAATGATGGTCGTCGTCCGTTAAAATGGATCGATCTTTAAAAACTGCTATGACATTTAAAGATAAATTTTCGTTTTCGTATATACCTCTTGAATTTAGTCAATTTGCCTCGTTTATCTAAGCGTATTCAAGGAGTTTATTGTAAGCGCGAAATGGCGTCCGGAAAAACAAACATAACTTTGTCATTTTCAAACTATCGAATACATTTGCGATCGGTCGGCAGTCGGTGACTACATTATCGGAGAATGTATAGGTGATATAATATTACGGAAACTATAATGCAGGTTGAGACGAAAATTGAATAAAATTCCGAATTGAGTACTTATCGGATTCAGTTATAACATTTTTATTTCTATCAATCAGGATGTTAGTACGATTAGGAATACTACTGTGCACTATTTATGAAAGACATTATTTATTTCCCCCGCCTTTAATATCTATAACTCGCGGTATCTAAAGCAACAATGATAAAAAAAAAAAAAAAAATGACTGGTTTTGAAACTAAGTTTTGCACACATCTAACACCATATCTTGGTGTGTATCAATACGACAATATCATTCGGGGTCGGATATTCGAAATTAAAAAACTGCAGCAAATGCATCGTGTACACCCGATACCGATGCAGTTCTCGCTTGTCATTCGTTACGTCACCATACGACAATGAGTACGTTTGATAAACTCGCGCATACGTCTCGTCTAAACACTCGAAAGCACACGTCGTAAAAAAAATAAAATAAAAAAAAACACGGATGTTTATATATATATATATATATATATATATGCACCTAAGTATATGTTATTTAGTTTCCTTCGGTTCGATCGAATGTATAGTATACGATTTGATTATTATTATTATTCCTCACGGTCCCCCACGGTTGATTTCGTTTTCATACAGAGACGATTCCATCAAGGACAACGACATTTGCGCCTAAATAATAATATTATTATTACAGGTTGGTATACTTACGCGTTGTAGTTTACCGCGGTGCACGGGCCGGCCGTAATAACGTTACCATTATACAAGTATGCGTATTAAAATAAAAAAAAAAAAAAATTTTAAATACTTTAAATTAGAGGGCACGTCGCTTTTACCACGAGTCGTGTCCAAGAGAGGAGGCGAAACATTGAATGTGACGCGCCGCGTAATAATATTATTATCTATTTATGAATCGTCTTATTATGTATTATATAATGAAATAACTATTATGTGTGACAGACGTCCAACTATAAATAGGCATTTCTTCGAAAAATATTTGATATTATAAAGTATATTGCCTAAATCCTATGTGACGTGCCCATCGCCGCTATCGTGATTTCATATAGATTCAAAAAAAAAATAAAAATATTTAGGTATTACACGCACTGGAACAAAACTGAATGTCGTATACGAAATAGGTATAGGTTGTTTCGTCAAGTTTTTCATCGATGAAAACAATCGATTTATTTCTGTAGCGTATTTTAGGTGCATACAGCCTCTACGAAAGACGGACACGATAATGTCGGTAATTCACACATTAAACGACCAAAGTAGATGCGTGGGAAATCAATCGAGTTTATAGTATCTCATTTTCAAGTTTCTAGGTTCAATTGTATAACTTGTATAAAGTATAGGTATTACATAATGTTATCAGTTTTCCATCGTCTTACAATCAAATCATCGAGTTAACTGTAATAACACTGGGATTTATGTATGTTATAATAATATTACTATTGTTGTTTAGTTTTGGATTCTGGGGCGTAGCGAGAAATGTATTAACCCTTGTCCCATTCATTCTTGAGACATATAGTTTTCCAGAAGAGGGAAATATTATACTATAGCTGGAATATCCTATCCTTGGTGGGCTGCACGAAAAATAATTGACATTTGATAGGACCATAGTATAGAATACAGTATTGGATTGCAGGGTATACATATAACATGCATATAACAATATAGTTTATTAAAACATTTGTTTCATCGATATTTTTGACTGTATAATGAAGTCGAATATTGAATCTAAAAATGAATATATCCATGTTAACTTGAGTTTTGTACGATTTTAGAGAAAAAAATTCGATATTATAAATATTGAGCATGAGTAGGGGGGCTCGCCAGCCCCCCTACCCAGGGAATCGATTTATTTTGAATATGGCCGTGAAAATTCTGAAAATAATCGTGTAAATTCATGCGAATTACATGCTAAATTATTGGCCTCATTTTTTTAAAAAGAAAAATCCAATAGGAGGGAACCAGCTGGCCAAATGTACGTCCTTATGCTTTGATCGCATTTATCGATGAGAAATATGTTACTCTTCAAAGCTAATTCCTAACATAATCAGCAAAACGAAAATAACAGAAAAGAAAACCTACCTTATTATTCCCGTTTTTCCTACTTTTTTTTTACGGGTTTTCTCGATCACACCTTAAAATGATCAAAGTACGTTTACTAACCGTCTAACCATAGAATTTCCCCAAGGAAAGAAAATAACGCATCTTTGAAAAACAGCTTAACATTACGTTGGAATTTCATTGTAATAAAATATGAATGAATATTATATTACACTATTCTGGTAAGTGAATATATCGTTAAATTGGATTAAAAAAAAAAAAAAAAAAAAAAAAATGATGAAAAGAGGTAGATTGAGTCAATTTATATCTTGTGATATCTGTTGTGAAGACTTGTATAAATTGCATAAATTGATGACGAATAATATAATTCGTATCCTAAGGTGAAATGCAAATATAATAGTATTTATAAAGATCGATTACGGTGTATAAAGTGACGATAAAAAAAAAAAAAAAAATCGAAATCGAAAACGCAGGAATCCGATACCAAAACGCCGAAACCTACCTATATAATGGTAAGGCGACATTTTCATCGGGTTTTTTTTGGGGGGGTTTTTTTATCAATTTTGTAAAAAAAATTCTAACCGAACCAAATTGTCTTCAGGAACATTTTACTACTACTACTATTACTACTACTACTAATACTACTACTACTACTACTACTACTACTACTACTCTATTACAACAGAAATAATATATTATGATATTTTAACACGCTATTATATATCGGCCAATCAGAAAGTATATTTTGATCGCGCAATTCAAACCAGCTAATGAGAGCGTTGTATTTGGACACGGCGCGGGAATAGAAATATTGGTAATACGCCACCTTGGTAAAACGGATCGAAATGTTCCGATAACGGATTAAATTGTCTCCGAATCAACGTGTTCCGTTTTCATACGACGCTATTTATCCAGCGGCGATGCATTAATGGAACCGATGCTGAAACGAAAATTACCGAACTAGAATATTCCAGTGGAACCGCGGACATAATTAGTGCTGGTTTATGTTATAGAGCCGAATAAGAAACTTTTGGGGTGACAACATTTTTTTTTATTGTAATGAAACGTGACTAACCAATAATATAATAATGTCGATGCGATGCGTGTATATGTATAATAAAAATATACGAATCATTCAATTTGGGGACGACGAAATAAGAAGGCTAAATACATGCACGCGAACCGGCGAAAACCTTCGAAAAATCGGTTTGTCGACCATGAAACCAAGTACGTTAAACTGTTGAAGAGCTATATATATTATGATGATACTATGTGATGACAGTAACAACGGATGCTTCTAGTTTATTGGAACGTTGTCGATTAATTAATGAATACGACGACGATGTCGATCAATAAAACGTCGAAGACCCATTCGAATCGCTTGCGAAGGACGTAAAGAATATCGAAGGTACCTTCGATTTTTGAAATATTTTTTGTAGATACCTAATAACAAATAAAGATAAAACACTAATATAGGTATGTATATGTATAAAATAAACAGCTTTGTAACGATTATACATTTATTTTGCATTTAAACTGTATATTTGTAAGGAATAAAACATTATTCAGAAAATATATAATATTCGAGTACTTTGCAACAAATATATTCAGAATACATGTTATATTAACTGAATACTAGAAAAGTATTTGAATACTTTTATATTAATATATTATATTTGTTTGTTCGCTTATATTATCGTAAAATGTAAAAAATTATTATTTTTTGAATAAAAAAAAAAAAGAAAAACAATAATAGAACATAATATTCAGAATATGTATGCATTCGAATATTTTTTCTAAACGTATTTAAAGTAGTTATCGAATGGAAAAAAATAGTTTGGTGTTACACATTGTATATTCGATTGTATATATACGTATATATATATGCGTGTAATACAATTTAGAAAATTGGGTAGACAGTGTTTGAAGACGTTTAAAAATCATATTACGTATGGATAGGTACTCGAGTTACTTTCAAAATTGAACGATAAATAATACATTCCGATGACTTACGAATTCGATATTATAATTTGCGGCAAATACGCTTTGTGGTTTATAGGTTATGTATATAATAGATTCAAAAGAGTAAAATTTTAAATAGAGAAAATATACTTAAACACTTATTATATTTGCAACACGGAATTATATAACTATTAGAACTATTAATGTAATATAGTATAATAAAGTCAAAATAACAGTATACGTACAGGTCCGTTATGATTATTATTGAGTTTCGGACAGTTACTGAGTTTATATAAATTCAAGTTCACCATTTTGAGTATAACATTAAAGTTGTTTAGTTATACAACGATGTATTTTTTGTTATCTCGGAAAATACTTTTATACGATAAGATGTTCTGATTTTTCTTGTCAGATGTGGCCAAACGGGGGGGAGGTGATATATCCCTGCATTACCCTATTTTTCATAAATATTTATAATTATAAAGTAAATTTAAGTATTTAATTTTACCATGAAAATAGAGTGGGATATGTACGGTTAAATTATAGGTACATAAATTAGAATTTCGATTTTTAGAATTTGTAAATGTAGCGAGACGATATTTTCGAATACTTTAATTTTTCCTATTATAATCGAAATTAAAACGAAAAGTTTTTGAATTATTCTACTAAAAAATTTTAAGATTAATAACGGCACGGTTTAAAACAAGTTCTACTAAGTTCTACTTAGTTGTAAAAATAAACTAACTTCTCACTTATAACAGTTGCACGCCAATTAGCAATTCCTATTAGCTCTTTTTGATTATTATTGTTTTTGATTTCTGGATTACTTTGGAAACAATGGAAAAAAATACGATTAATACTCCGCTTAGAATCGGGATTTTTAGTTTGAAATAATTTAACGTTATATACCAGTACCATAAAGAAACCAAATTACCCTGTATATTTTACCGTCCCGATTTCAACCCACTTACAAGTTGCCTATTTGTAAGCAGTGTCAACTCTTTAAAATTCGTTTGGACTAAAAATTAATACATTAATTTCGAATTTTGTTTGTCGTTAGTTCGTTACAGCAGATAACTATGTTAAAATAAATTATTATTATTACTTTGTTGAATCACTGTGTGGAAATATTATTAATAAGATTAATGACTGATTTTATTTTATGTAATTAAAATAGTATGTAGGTGGAATTATTTTTGTTTTTGGTCATTAGTTCCATATTCGCTATACAGTTGAAAAATCTTAACGAATCATATTGGTATATTTTAGTAGAAAAGATAAAATGTACCTAAAAATAATAATTTATTTTTGAATAAAACGAAACAAAATCTATCAATCAACGATTACAAAATATCAGTTTGATAATTTTTTTTTCTTTTAATTTAACGTAATACGAATACGTAGGTATACCTTACCTTATATACCTATCATATTATGTATATGTATCTATATGATAAAATGGGCGTAGAGAGGTAAACCGAAACGATTAATTTCGCATCGTTATTTTTTATACGAGTATTATTATAGGTACATAATATAATTTATACTAATCAGGCCGTCACGTTATTTTTTATTTTTTCAATGTGCGGCTGCACTTCTAAGGGTATAGATAATATACGATCGCGATGAGAGGAGGAGTTTGAACGTAATAATAATGCGTGTATGCATGTGTGTTCGTGTTTTATAAATAAAAAAAAAAAAAACAAATTAAGAAGTTTTTAATATAAGAAATATTATTATGTTTCGAGACGAGACGGACCGACGCCCGCGGATATTATTCATATCCGAAACGTTAAATTTTAGGACCGAACGATCTAAATACCTATACGGCTATACCTATCTATATGTTATTATAAAATTAGGAATTATTGCATCACTAGGCTCGAAAGAGATAGAGTCGTTATTATAATTTTAATATTAACATTGAATGTATCGCGCCGAATAGTCTGCGCGGGTTATCGCTGTTGCAGATGAACGGGTCCAAAAACTACGAGTTCATCGCACGTTAGCGAACTCGTTTTTGTGTTGTGTATTTACGAAATGTATGCGCGTAATAGGAGTAAAAAGACGGACATACTTCGTGTATGGGTGGGCTTTCGTTGTAGGTGAGAAGTTGGGAAGGTAGGATATAGATGGGAATTTAATGTACATCTGTAAGCAACGAAAAACCATTGCTAACGTAAAAACGATTCTGAGCGGAGTTTAGTTGATAGTGTTACTTTGTCAACAATATATACATGCCATAATATGGTAAAATAATTACACATGCATTATGGTATATTTTCTTTAATAATATTTTGTTTGATATTGTAAATCGGAGTAATATTTTTGGTAGAAAAGTTGTTCACAGATAAAAAAATTGAAAAATAAATAAATATCATTGTAAAATTATAAGCTTCTTCGCTCCACTCAGAATCTAAAATAGATTTTCGATTCTCGGACGAAACATGTCGTGAAAAATATATTTGTACCCAAACAATAAAGTAAAACACGGCAGGAGAGTGAATATGAAGGAAATTAGAATACTATATTATACTACAGATAAGGTTAAAAGAAAATAATTAATAATGAAATAATAAAGTAAAAACAAAATTATTAAAATAGTTAATACTCGTAAATACATAAAGTAAATAAATATAATAAATAAAAATGTATGTATAAAAATAAAATAAATAAATTAGTCAATGCATCGCCTCGGAGTATTATGATAAGTATATTATTCGACCGGTTTCGAATTAAAAATTCATCATCAGGTACCTCACAGTAAACATGTAAAACGCAATGTAATGTAATATTTTAGATACGGTCAAACTAAAGGAGACTGCGACGGGATGTACGTGGGATACATTAAAATCCACTACTATACGAGTAGTGCTGGAGAAGAACCCAATTGGGAAAATTACTTTTGGAAAACCCAGGATGAAATGGACAGATTTAGACAAAATGATGAGGGACTGTGGATAGTTTAGGAGGTGGACCAAGATGAACGATTTTGCTTATAGATAGAGATAGCCGAACGATTGGTTGTGGGACGGGATGGTCTTAGAGGTCAAACTAACCAAAATAACAATAATAAGTAAAAGTAAAAATTCGTTGCAAACGAAAACGACGATGAACTAGCGTAGATAGGTTCAACCTTTGAAGCATGAAACAAACGTTTAGTCTGATATTGCTGTATGTATAGAGACTTGCAAGGTCTCGTATTGCTTATATACAAATTTAATAATATAGATAACAAAACCACAAACATGGTCAACGGATAGGGATTGTATTCTACGATTCCTCCATCGTAGTGAGCACGTCCATACAAATGCACCGTCTAGACAAAATTTTACTTACAGAAATCACTTGGCTCGAAGTAGATGGTTGGAGCAAGTATAAGTCCAAAACTTTTTCGCATGTAGTGTACAAGCTAAATAATATATGAATGTCTCATTGGACTGGTTACGTGGCTTGGCGCCAGTGAGTTTTTCGGCGGTGGTAAGGATAAAAACTCGTAGTGTTCCGATTTCGATGGGTTTTTTTTTTTTGTTAAAAAGAGAAAGACTTCCTACAGACCGCATTGAATACCATTTTCAATATTTTTATCAAAACATATATAACACCGACAACGGATCCCTTAAGACTAAAACGAGAGGGGATACAACCCTCTAAATTTTGAACAAATATTAGCTTATAATTACAAATAATCACGATTTTTTTTTACAAGTAATGTAAACCAATTTTTTTTATCGAGTTTTCTCCAAAAATAAAGACAGTATATATTTTATCTTTTTCCCATTACTTTTGAACATTTAAAGTGGCTCCCTGTGGACCAAATTAGCTTAAATTCGGGAATTCGAGTTGTTTTATAAGTGGATTGAAGCGGTTAAAGTTGGTTTGAATTTAAATATGAATTTAATCATGCTGTTTCAGGAGGAGAGTGTTTTTAACACTGAGCACCTCTACAGGACCCCAAAATGAAGCCAGAGAGTAGTATTTTGTAAGTTATGCATCGTGTAATTATTACGGACTTGATTCTTGAGGGTTTTAACTTTCAAACCCTTCACGACAATTCTCATACTAAAATTTCATAGTTTCACAGAAAATACAGCGTTTTTAAAAAATTAATTCAAATATAATTTTTCTTCATCCCTGTGAACTATATTTATAAAAAAAAAAAACAGAATTTGATGATCTTTATTATCTCCGGAGATATTCAAGGGGTATATATTCGTGGGACAGCGTGTATTGGTATACCGGTGGACTGTGGAACGAAATAAAATTTTGTGGCAAACTTCTATTATGTTACAGGTTAGGTACCTGCTATTTGCGTTTTTTTTTTTTTTTTTTAATTACAAAACCGATGCCGCGTTTCGAATAATTTCCGTGTATATTTTATCGTAACATAATATAATACTATTATAGCTATTATTATTATTATTAATGCGCGCTCGCGCTCCTATAGGCCGTAGGTGTACGAAATTAACCGGTCAAAAAAATAAAATAAAAAAATAAAAAACTAAGCAGGAGGATGGAAAAAAAAAAAACGATAATACGATCTTCTTGCGCGCGTGTTATAATATTATAATAAATACAGCGGCGTCGTCACGTGGACCGCGGTCGAATGTCATTAACCTCTGCACGCGGGACCGTGGCCGAAGACCGCCGCGGAGATTGCATAATACCCACTCGTTTTTTTTTTTTTATTTTTTTTGTCCACGATGCACCGCCGTCGATTTCCTACCATACCTGCATCCTGACTGTATAATATATATATACACAATATTATTATAATATGTTCTTTCGGCCAAAATATTATAACGATGCAACTTAATGGGCCTACCCATACGCATTGCGTACACGTAATAATGTAATATTTATCGAGGGAAGTGGTTTTCCCTACCCAAGAAATGATGCATCTCCTCGGGATGCACGTCGTACGTGAACTTGTATAAGATTATGAGACGACGTATTGTACTGTAAATAACCTTGGCCGTGAGTTTTTAACCGTGGTAGCGCAGTATAAATAGGCTCGACAGGAAGAAAGTGAAAACAATAATCTTTCTCCCATCGTCGTCTGTTTAGCTCTAAAAAAAAAAAATAAAATAAATAAAATTATGACGTTCTTAAAGAAAACACTACGCTGTACAAACACGATGGAAATTCTACTGGTGAGTAATATAATACGTATTTTTTTTGTGATTATTTTTTATTCTTCAAAATATATTTCGTATTTATCCTCGCGTCGTTACCCGCGAGTATATCTATTATAATTTTCGTTATTATACGTCTGCCGTTGATGTTTTTTTTAAATTTTCGAGTACTTTTGAAGTATTTAAACGGATACTGTTGGTAAGTTGTATGGTATGGGCGCACGTCGATCGTGCGAACGGTTTGTGGACGATATTTTAAAATTGTCGTAATCGTTCAAGAACAATAGAAAAACGTTTTTATTTTACCGATTTGTCCGATTGTTGTACAAAAAACCATTCAGGAACATATCTGATTATATCGGATTTATCTAATTGTTGTCTTGAAATTCCCACTGTGCTTACCCGTACATCGGATCCCATCTAATTTTCACATCCGTATATAAGGGATACATAGAGCATTTTGTTTTTTTTATATTATGCTGCCAAAAGTGAATTGGCCACCGAGGCCTTGCTATTATTATTTTAATTTTTATTGTTGAAATGTGTAGACCAGGAGCAAAATCCGATAAGTAAATCACCGTGTGCTTTTTTCCCCCTGTTAGTATACGAATTTCCTACTAGAAATCTTGCTTCGATTATTAACTTTAGAGAGTTTCCGATGAAAAATCGTGTCTATTTGGTGCAACGAGGAGGTCATTTTTAATTTTTCTTGCAATTTTCTTAATAATTGAAATAAACTGAAGGAAAAAACGTAGGCAAAACTAGACAATTTATGTGACAACGGTTTCTGTTATTTTCGAAATTGTTTTTCATTGTAGGAATAATTTTCAAAACATTTTCGAGTTATTTATAGCCAAATTTAAATTGTCAAGGTTTTTTATTTATATTGTATTTTAGATTTCGAACGTAGTGAGGGAGCTATTGGTTTTACAATGCTGTTTATTTCTTTTCTTTCTTCTTTTTCTTTGTTTTAGTCTGTTGACACGTTTTCTCCTAGTAAACTTGCTCTGATTTTTTTGTGTAGCAACTTTTCTGAAAGCTCAAGTTGTCTATATGGTACTTTATAGAAGTCACTTTTTTTTGATTTGCGACGCTAATTTTTAAATAAAAGCACTTAAGTGGAGAAAAACGTAGGAAAACGTACAATTTCACGATTTCATTATTTTATAAAAATACGGATGACGTTTTATATTAAAAAAAATGATTTAATCGAAAAATCACATGACACCCTTTTTTTTTTATTTATTTAATTTATTACGGTATCATTTCTAAAACTTTTGAGCCACTTTTGAACTTTAAATTTTTTTTTTATTTTTGGGAGTTTTTTGTCGTAATTCAGTTATAAATACACGTAGGAACGTTTAAATTTGGTAATAATACTTATGTTAAACTTACCTAGACGTTTTCAAAATCATTGGACGACTTTTTTTTTTAATATGCGTTTTGAAGTAAAAATTAAACGAAAATTGCAAAGAAAATTACGATACTTAAAATTATGTACTATCAAGCAATAATTTATCGTTGCTTACAGGTATAAATGAAATACCCATATGTATCCTACCTTCCCAACTTCTTACCTCCAACAGTGGCCGCTCCCATCCCCATTATCGGCTCTTTTCAAGTGTTTTGTAAAATATCTATAGACAAAAATAAATGAAAAACAAAGTATTCTATATATTTAACTTTTGTACTTTTACCCGCGAAAATATATTAAAACTGGTCTACTTAAAAATTTGCATCCTTGAAAAAAAACTATTCAAAAGAAGTCCCACTTCACTAAGACAATAAATGGCGTATATTGACTTTAACTATACCTATATCATATCTTCCATTTTCAATTTTCAGGGACAGCGACTGATCTGAACCGTCTGTTGTAATATATTATATAATATAGACATATATCATTATAGCGGACGAGGGTAAAGTGGTATACTACCAATTATTTTTTTATAGTGTTGATTTTAATAATAATTAAGTCTTGAGATTTTATTTTTACGTATCTATAGTTAGAATTTAAAAAAAATAGAGCTGATACTAGCTGATGGGTGCGCCACATAGGTGGGTAATTTAAAAGGTAGAATATATAAAGTTCTTTGATTTATGTCTGTAAATAACGATTGACTATTGCTTACGAAAAACGATTCTGAAAAATGTTTATACACGATTTGTAAGGTCGTTTACGAATTTACGATTTTCATCAGAATTTGATTTCAATACCATTATAAAAAAAAATTACTGCACCACCCTCTGATTTTTTTTGGACCCTAAGTACAATTTATAATGAATCCCCTGTTAAATTTTCATACATTTCTGTTTTGCGAAACAATAATATTCACATATAGTACTTAATAAATAAAAACTATATAAAAAAACCCGTAACCATAAAATGTCTATAAATTGTTCAAAAACGGCTCAAATTTCTTTAAAGTTTCACTACGTCTTGGAAAGGTTAATATCAGTTTTTATCAAAATTTTAAGTCTTTATGAATATTTTTAATTGAATTAAAACAATAAAACTATATTAAAAATAATAAGACTATTATTTTCTTTAACTTTTCCATTCTTCTACGTTTTTTTCATTTAGTTTTGCTCAATTATTAAAAATACTGCATAGAAAATCAAAAAGACAACTTTTTAATTCACCAACAAGATTCAAAATTAAACAAAAAAGGTCTCTCGACATTTTTTGATTAAAGGAATATTTCTGGTAGAAAACACAGCTCGTAAAAATTAAAAACATCAAAATCGTTAACGTCGTGGCACACCGTAAATATTTGACGTGTTTCCTATATTTTTGTTTTCGATTTTTCTCGAATATTTTTAAAACCTCTCAAAAATCAAAAAAATGACCTTTCTAATGCACTAATCAGATAAAATTTTCTTTCAGAAAAGACACTCGATACCACTACATCGGGACAATATTTCTTTTCGAAAAGTTGTTTACAGAAAATACACACATCCATAATAAAACCAACAGATTCCTCGGTCCGTTCCGAATCTAAAAACGAACACTTTCTTGAAGGAACAAAAAAACTGGTCTTTTATTTCGTGTTTTTAGGACGTTAATAAAATATATTATATTATAATAATATTATTGCACAAGAAAATTAATTAATTTGTAAAGAGTATATATGTATAGCATACAAGACGACGGTGTTAAATTCGTGTAGGTAATTGTTGTTTATTCATTTTTTTTTTTTTTTTTTAATTAACGTGATCTTTTACCCGTATTCATAATATTTACTCGCTACCAATATCGTCGAATCACGATCAACGATACGGTATAGTAATTAACTTGTTGCGCGTAAACTCGTCGGTATAGATATACGTATACTCGTCCCGTTTCGGACTTATCCGAAACGGCGTTAATTATAATCTTCGGACATTAACGTAATAATAATTACACGCGAGCGACCGTTTAGAGTGGAAAAATCAAGACGCGCGTGGGTGTGACTTTTTGTCTTTACAAACAGGTAGGCATGCGCGCCGCGACGATATAATTTTAAACTATGACGAGTCAATAGCAGTAATTACAATGCAGTCTTATAACCCGTGTTATAAGGTCGGTTATATGGTACAGGGTGTTTCGGTTTAAGCGGGTACACTCAACATCTCGGAAAGCGTTAATCGTTTTTGTTTTTGTTTTTTTTCGGAATTTGTTTTGTAGAACGTTTAAGAAACGAACAGCGGCTGTTGCGGTGTTGCGTTTGTGTTATTTTCCGTCACCCTAATTTTCGTGAGTAAAACCACGGTAGCTACTTTTGATTTTCGAACGGCAAACCGTATTCGAACATTCCGTAAACAAACGGAGGATTGGTTAAAATACGTTTTTGGCGTTGACATTTTCGATTTCCGTCGACCCGTCGTCGGGACATTCATTACGCTTTCAAGTTTTCGTCGGGTAAGTGTGGCGGAGCATTGTTCGCGGTGTTTCAACAATGCTTTAAAAGTGATAATGATCGTATCCGCTTCCTAACGGAACGTCCTGTGTTCCCCTGTTCGCCATGTCGTACCCGGTGGCGTATTTGTCTTGGCTTTATGGGAGGGTGGGGAAAAACTAAAATTATTGTGCACAGGGTATACCAGATGATCCATTTAAGCGGGGGGTACACTCGTCATCTCGGAAAGTGTTAATCGTTTTTGTTTTTTTTTTTTTTTGGAATTTCTTTTCTAAAACGTTTAAGAAACAAACTACTCTACAATTTTATATTTACGTTATTTTTTGTGACCTTTATTTTCGGGAGTAAAACCACTATTCACTTTTGATTTTCAAATGACAACCTGTATTAAAAGTTACATAAATAGATAGAGTATTAGTTACAATAAATTTGAGTGTTGACATTTTTGATTTCTGTCAAGTTGTTGACTAGATTTTTTACTTTTAAGTTTAGGTTGGAGGAGAGTGGTAGTACATTATTAACATGCCGCGCGCCATACCGCCACACAAATGATATACCACTACTCTCTTTCAACCAAAACTTAAAAGTGGAATATCTCGTCAATGGATCGAAGGAAATCAAATATTTCAACACTAAAATTTCTAAAATTGTTGGTTGTTTCTTAAATGTTCTAGAAAACAAATTTCGAAAAAAAGTCAATACTTTCCGAGATAATGAGTGTACCCATCTAAATGGACCGTCCGGTATACAAAAGCTTATATTCTACCCTATTTATCTTAGCATGAAGTGTTTTTATTTTTATTCTTGTGTCTGATGACATTTTTTTAGCAATATTAAATTTGCGTACATGTGTATGTGTATAGCATATGCCTACACAAATTAATTGATGGGGACGATCGCCCCCCCCTCCCCTCAAACACGCCACTGGTGGTACCACTGTGTACGCGCGTCGGTTATTTGTTTATTTTTTTTTTGTTTCGTTCGTTTTCAGAAATGCGTGTTGACGGGCTTGCTCGCCACATGTCTGTCGGTGTCGGCCGCGCCGGAACCCTCGAGACTGTTGGCGCCGACGTTGAATTTCGCGCAGACGAAAAGCGCGCTGCAGCCGCCAGTGGTCGCGCCGGACGGACCGGTAAAGCCCGCGGTTGACGTCGTGCCGATATACTTGTACGCCAGAGAGAATTCGCTGGACGGCGATTACAACTTCAGGTGAGCCAATCGAAATCGCGTTTTGATCTGCCGGCGATGACCCCGCGGCGGTTAAGCCATCATTTGAGGGATTCAGACTATACACATAGGGCGGCCATATATTTATTTATTTTTTTTTCTTCTGGTCCGTATGAAATGTTATAATCGGGTCGTTGTTGATAAAATGTAAAATGCAAAAGGTAATCGAACCGCACTGTCAATGGCCGCCTCTACCGGTGTCCGACTGTCTACAGTGACGCGAGAATGAGACAATTCCCGTAGTCAAGTTGCGCAGAGAAAACGATTTTGTGACTTTTTTATTTGCTACATCCCCTCCCAGTGAAATTTCCTGGACATCGATGACGCGACAATAAAAAATATTGACACGAGTTTTTGTTTTTTAATTCTATTTTATTAACTGTTAAATCACCGACGCGTTTGTTCAAATAGCCGATCATTGTTAAAGTTTGAATAATATCACTTGTATACGTCACGAATGTTGGATGCCGACGTATGTACTCTGCACAGTAATTTAGATCAATTTTCTGCGGTAAATTATGTCCGATCGACGTTTATACATTTTATGAATTTAAGACTTCCATAAAAGGACATTTAAACGGTCTCAAAATCGAATTTCACTTCTCACACGTGATAAAACTATGGTATACCGGAAAATATTCGTAGTTTTGTTTAGTACATATATTTTAGCGATGAACATTTAAAATTGAGTTTTTGTTTTTTTTTTTTTGTAGATACGAGACCGGAAACGGTATTTTTGCGGAAGAACGCGGCGTCATGTTAAACAAGGGGACCGAAGACGAAGCAAATTCCGTGGTGGGCTCGTACAGGTACGTCTCGCCGGAGGGCGTGCCTATAGAAGTGACGTACACTGCAGGTGTGGACGGGTTCAGGGCCTACGGTGCGCATTTGCCAGTGAGCCCGCCGGCCGCCACGAATCTCCCAAAAAGTTTGTCTTACAAGAACGTTGCTCCCAGTGCTTTCGCCCAGTCGTCTCAGTTAAGAGCCTTAGACGAAACCGATTCATCAGTTGCTGTTTCTACGGGCACATCACAGGCTGCTTCTGTGGCGGAGTACCAGACGACGCCCGAAGTTCCTGCAGTGGTGTACTGGCCCACGCCCGAAGCGCCTGCCCCGCACAAGTTCACGTCAGAAGAGCCTGCCACGAACCAGCCCACATCCAAACCATCTGTCGTGTATCAGCCCACTCCCGAAGCGGCCAACAGCAACCAAGTGCAGTTTGCGGCGACCGGTCAAATGGCCGTTGCCGGGGTAGACGAAATCGATGGAGTAGCATCCGCGGTCGCGGCGCAAGGCCAGACACAGCAAGTATTGTACGTGGGTGGCAGCGACGGCGGCTTAGAGTCGACCGAAAAGCCGCTGCTTCAGGACCCCGTCAGGGTGGAACAACCGCAGCAGCTGCAGGATTCGTTCGTCAGGCCGGAATATTACCAGGGGGATCTGTCCGCCGCAGTTCCGGCCGTACAGCCACAAGCCCTGCCCGTCGAAAAAATCGAATCCGCCCTGCCGCCCGTCCTGCAGGCGCAGTCCGCCGTCGTTCCGGCCCGTCCAAAAGTCGCACCGGTCTTGCAAAGAGTCATGTACCAACCGCAGCCGCAACCGCAACTGCCGCAGCAGAAGCTATTCGGCGCGGGACCGGCACAGGCCGTCGACCGACAACAACCGTATTCCCAAACGTACCGCCAGTTCAGCATAGAGCCGCAGCAAATGTGGTACGTGTCGCCGTACCAACAACAAGGACGGCACTTGCAAACCGGTCCCGTGAAGCGAACGCTGGAGCCGCTCAAGTACAATTAGTGACCAACAGCGTCTACAGAACCGCATCAGCCTCACGTAGTTTATAAGATTTAAAATAATGTTTTATTTAATTTTTTTTTTTTTTTTTGATAAATTTTTTCACTGATTCACTTCTGCCTATATTTCGATATTATGTAATAAAATTGTATGCGAGATGATGACGACAGACCTTTTAATTTTCATGAATATAATATTATGCAATACGCGATCTCTTACATATCTCTTAAAAAAAAAAAAAGAAGCACCAACAGTAAACAACTCTCAATTTATCCTTTTATTAAATGTTAAGCCGTACCCTGTAACCGGTTAGGCCTTAAATCAAAAAACAAAAAATACTGTTAACCGTTATGAGCAATAATTTAGATTTAACGTTATACAAAATTTAAGTGTTAATTTTGTCTGTTTAAATGTTTATATAATTTCCTGTGCAATGTCAAAAATAATTTGAATGCTGTGCAGAATTTGTATTTAAGTATACTCTTAAAAATTACTAATAACAAAAAAAAATTTAAAACACGGATATTCTTTGCACAATGGGCGGATAACTGTTTTAAGTGCAAATTTGGAAAGTTAGAGAGGACATTAAATGTGTATCGGTACACAGAGATTGATCTTTGCTGACGAAAAACTATTCTGAGCGGAGTTCGATGACACATGTTTTGAAAAGCCGTGATATGAGTATTTACGATTTGGAAATAATACAACTTTTCCTACGTTTTTTCCCGGTTTATCCTATTTATTATAAAACCCCTGGGAAATCAAAAAAATGACATCCTTAAAGTAACACTCCAGTCAGATTTATTTTCAGAAAAAATGCCACAATTGAAATGAAATAGGAGCGAAATTGCTGGTAGAAAATTTATTTACAGAAAATGAAATAAAAAAATAAAAATAAACATCATTGTAAAACAAATACATTCCTCGCTCCGCTCAGAATCCAAACGAGGTGATACTGGTAATGGAAGTACCGATAAATCATCGCTAATTTTTTTTTATTGAATTTTTGATAGAAAGTTTGTTGATAGACGCAGACGGACAGCAAAAAAAAAAAAAAAAACAAAACAAAAATACATCATAGTACCTAAAATCAATACATTTACCACTCCGCTACGCTTATCTTCCTTGGAAATCTTGTATTATATGTATATGCGTTAAACAATTAATTATATATATATATTTGTGGAAGTAAAAACATTCGTATAGTCTGGGGGGAGGGAGGGGGCGAGACCCCCGGGCCCCCGGATCCACCACTGACGGGATTAAAGGTGTTCTAACTCTTCTAAGCTGTTCTAAAAACAACAATATTTATGTATTATCGTTATCAGCCGACAATGGTAATCCGTTGTTCTCGTATTTTATTTTTAGTGCGTCAGCCCACTAGAATTCAGTTAAAAGTTTATCGTACGATTCTAATCTGGACACGCAGTATACAAGCAAAAATCTTGGTCGTCCGTCGTTCATCTGGAAATTATATTGTGTAGTTGAAAATCTACTTAGAAAAAAAAAAAAAATGACCCGGATGATGAAGTGCAGTCGGACGTATAATACGACGCTGACGCGACGAACGTTCGCTCGATCCTTGCGAAAATAGAAATTTAACGTAAGCACCTAAACCAATAAATCCGATCACTTTACCGTCGCGATCAATGGGTACTTGATAATATTATTTTGCTTCTAATTCGTTTCAATCATATTATACATATGCAATACTTATACGCAACGACGGCGACGCGTTAATGACAAGCGCATTATTATTATAAGAGATCCGCGAGTGAAAATTTTTTTTAGAATTTTTTTAGAGTGGACACCTTTCTATAGGAGATCGCGCGAAGGCGTGTCCGCGTGATATTAATAATATTATATAATTTTTTTTTTTTTTTTTTTTACACGCATTTTACTGTTAATTATTTATTTATCTATTAACGCGTGCTCGGTGTGTGGATGAACCTATAATAGACCTACCACCCACCTATACCGACCGACTGCGAATATTAAGGCCGGGGATGTACGACGACGGTGACGTGTTTTGATTGGGAAAGGAAAGAGCACAACGCGTCTTCGTTTACCTCCCCCGAAATGACGCCCCTGCGTAAAACCGAAGAGGTACGCCGCAGACGAGACGACCGTCCTCGAATAAAAACGATAACATTACGTCACTATCGAGGCTCGTGCTTTCGACGGTTGTGCCGCTGTCCGAAAACCGGTTCTCTCGTCGTTATAACTATTATCATTATTATTTTTTTTTTCAGACTAATCACTTATGCACATCATGAACGTTTTTATTTTTTATTATCGCGTCATTAAGACGAGCGGCGCATCGAATAACGGACAATATTGCGCGCGTGCACCTGTATACTTGTTCTGATTTTCGAGTGGCTATTCGCTAATTTTCCCGGGGCTCGTGATATTATGGGCGACGACCGTGTTTCATCACAAGAGACCGCGAAGCCGGTAATAATAATATGCGAAAAGTGCTTTGTAATGGTACCTACAATTTTTATTTTTTTTTTTTTCGTAGTTTAGTCTGTGCGTTTAATTTACATCGATACTATACGGTATTCGATTTCTATTATCGGCCGCCGTCTGCGGACGACGAGTGAGCTGATATACAGAGTCTCCTCTCTCGTCGATACGTCGTGCAATAATGAAAATATTTTAGGAGGACGTCCACCGACCCCGTTGAGCACTCGTAGTTAAGGCGTTTCGTATAGGCAATTTTAACGACATTTTCCAACCCCTCCCCCAAAACATACCCCTACTCTCCCCAACATAATAATATTCAAATTTGTTTACAATTTTTGTTTAATCTTTTACCGATTTTCCCAATTTTCCTACCTTTTTCCCGGTTTTTTAAAAAGGAAAAATTTCTGAGAAAAATGACTTCTCTAAAGTACCTCCCTAGTAAAATTTCCTTTTAGAAACATTGCTATTATTAAAAGTTGGAGCAAAGTTTCTGGTAGAAAAAAAAGGCCATAATATATTTTAACTAATACCTACATTTCTTATATTATCCCATTTTATTTCAAATTTGATGAAAAAACTCCTGAGAATATCAAAAATTTACCTGGTTTGGGAAGTACCTAACCTAACCGATTTTCTTTCATAAAAGGTGCTACACTTAGAAATTCGAGCAAGTCTTCTGGTAGAACAGTTATTATCAGACAAGAAAAAAAAAAATACAAATTTTTGTAAAACCATCATAAGCTTCTTCGATCCACTCAGGATCTAAAATTCAAAAATAATGAAAAATCCAAAAGAAAATTGTCAAGTTATGATATTTCAACGGACTTCCAAACTCTCCACTTTCAACTTTAGATGCTTATCCACGGCACGAAGTGTGTCCTGGTATCCTTTTGAATTTGTGCAGATATCGAAAAAAATTAATTGATGACCACGTGGTATCGATTTTTTCTTTTCTACAAAATCACTTTTTTACGTTCTCGCTTCCTCTTAATAAAACTCAGCCGACAGACGGATGTGTTTTTTTTTCTCTCTGAGAAGGCTACCGTCTCATTAAAACACCGGTACAACACGAGTACAGGTATATTATTAAAATATACAAGTGCCCGGCCTCGACTAAGGCGAGTCGTTTATCATAATTTGTACGAGGGGCAAATGGGCACGTCAAAGTAAAGAAAAAAATCAAATAAAACGATACATCGTGTGTACGTGACAATATAATATGTACGTATTATAGTTGCACACCGCAGGAAGCTCATTTTCAACAGTCGGCTGATATACGAAATAATAATTATCAATATAGCCGCGGTACTCGCGGTTAAGTACACGTTTTTGTTTGGACACGCGTTCACTTTATTAATAATATAATAATATTAAAGATTTGGACTCGGTTAATTTATCGATTTTTTTTTTTTTTTTAAATTTGTTATATTACGCTAACAAGCTTTTTGACGCCTTTTGCACCTTCAACCAAACTTCTCTATCAAATATCAATATTCTCTTCATTCTCAACACGGCATCCTTTCTGTATCTTAATCGTTGTCCTATCATCCATTTATCGTGAATTTTTAACGACTCTATAATCCATCCATCTATTACGGAGCCTCCCACTTAAGCGATATTTTTAATTAGTACATTTTGAACAAATCTCCTGTCGACATTTCCAAACACGATTTGCCCACATCAAGGATTTCAATCGCTTTGCCTTATGTTTAGGTTGTTTTATAGTGTTTACGAGTCTTTCACGTTATTTACAGTGTTTTAGTTAACAAATTATATTATGACTAAAATAAATTGAAAAAGAGTTTAATCTTCAGATAACGAAATTAATTACATTTTTTTTAAGCACAAATTTATTTTCTAGAAAATTTAAGGTCTTCACAATACCTCGTGATAACTCTCTCTATATAAATTATGTAATTATATAATTATTATTATTGAACAAATTAAAAATTTTAAAAGGACCATAATTATTTTCATCAGTACAGTATAAGATAGTACCTGCCTCTAATAGTCACGCGTGTGAAATCAAAATTAATAAATTTAAAATGTAATTTGCAACACAGCTGGCCACACTATAATAATAGGCATACACCATATATATATATATATATATATGGCACAATTTTCGAGAACACCAAATTTGAAAATTAGAACACATAATTTTCAACAATAATTTTTTTGAAAACATTGTCATTCCCATATCGTAACTAAATTAGTGGCCTAATTCAGGCGGGACGTTAGGAAATTAGAATGCAAGAAAATTCAGTTTAAATACAAAACAACCGAATGATAAAACATTTCAAACAAAAACAAGATTCTGAGTTGATCTCAGAGTTGTGATTACATCGGAATCGTTTTCTTCAGTATAATTAACAACAAAACCTAGAAATAATAAATAAAACCCTAAATTAAAATGAGAGCAACAAATTGAAAATTAAAATCTGGTTTTAGGTATTGTCACGTACCCCAATTAGTTATAGTTCTTTGTTAAAAAATAACAGTGTATGGTGATTTTTTTGTCGGCTTTTCGTTTTTGTCATCCAAAAAAGTACTTTTTGATTTAATCTCAGAATTGGTTAAATTACTGATGTTTCTTTCCATATATCCGTGTCATTTGTAGTTCTTTTTATCTCTGCATAATATACGTAATCGTGTATATTCCGGTGTAATCGATCACTTGCTTCACGAACGGGCGTCCCCTTTCTTGTTGTCTTTTCATCAATTCTTTCTTCGATTATTATTGCTATTCTTGGGTATAATCCTTTATTAAATTTCCAATTCATTTCTCTCTACTTTGCCTAAGTGTTTTCCATATTGACTTATCTCACGAAGCAATATTTAGCGCTCTCTTATTTTTTCTGTCTGTGAGATTTTCAGAGCCCTTCTTGAGGACCAAGTTTCAAAGCCTTTGGTTTTAGCGTTTTTAGACATAAGAACTGATCAAATATTGACTCCATACAACGTCACGTACTACATTAGGGTTTTGATAACAGTTTTCTTAGAGTGTAATCTTAACGCTTTTACGGGAAAAAAGATTCTTCTTCTTTTTTTTTTTTTTTAATATAGAAAGCTTGTTTCGCTTGCGCTATCCTTTTATCGAAAAAGAACCGAGTGTTAAAAAAAAATAAA
The DNA here is from genome assembly GCA_902439185.1 of Cinara cedri. Classification (NCBI taxonomy): domain Eukaryota; kingdom Metazoa; phylum Arthropoda; class Insecta; order Hemiptera; family Aphididae; genus Cinara; species Cinara cedri. The sequence continues at coordinate 258,462 of CABPRJ010002391.1, forward strand.
AATAACCTCCCGGATGATTGCAGCACGGCCAGATCGAAAATCCCACCAGTTACCCGCCTTGATGTTTATTTCAAGCAAGTATTCTAGTCGAAATCGTGTGGTTTAAAAACTGAAAAAAAAAAACAAACACGTTGTACATACCCGTAGTAAAACTAATACAATCCTCGTTCCACTCGGAATTTATAAAATGTAAAAACGCACGTTTATAAATGAAATTCGCGTGCATACCGCCGAATTTGAAAGTGATTGTACAGATCGCAATCTAGAGACAGTTCGTTAAATAAATACTCGTGGCGTACGGACGATGATGGTACACACGTCGTGCTGCCGCGGAAAAAATATAAAATAAAAATAGCGTTATTTTAATGAACCGCGAGAAGTCGGTAAATGTTTAATTAAATATTATATAATATATACATTTTTATAACATTGATTTATACTCTAAAACCATATAGAGTCGTTCGGTTATGAACTATTTTTGAATTATGATCATAATATTAATTCTCATCTTCGTGATGTTTACCGGTGAAATAATATTTTTACGCCGGTGGGTGGTACAGTTTTATAGCTATACCCAACACCCATATTATAGACGGCGTAAAACAAATGTTCACATTTGTAATAAATTATTGCTTTGTTCGTAAAACAACACGAAAGACGTGAATAATAATAAATCCACATGCGTTGTTTTAAGCCAAAATCTGCGGCGGGGTTTGGCCAATATTTTCGATGCGAATATTTTGAAATAGGTACGCATCTTGTAGATAGAATTTGTGTCTTGTATCGCAATGCAGTTCTGGAAAATATTGAGTATATTTGGTATCGTGATACTGAAATCATTGTATCTAGTACTTATCGAATATCTGGATACTCTAGAATTTTTATTATCTTGCCCATGAAAATTAATGTATTAAGTATTATAATATCTTGTATCTGTATTATATTCTGAAGAGCAACGGTTAGTTTTTGCGACGTTTTTCTTCCGGAAAACACGCAAAACATCTGAAAATACGTTTTATTTTCCAGCAGCTTTATAGAAGATTACTATAAAATATAAATGAACACGAGAAGATTTTACAACGAGAAATCGTTTATTTTCGAATCACAAATAATATCGAAAACGATTAGGTATTTAAAAACCATGCAATTCTGATGCCGGGCTCTACTCCAAATTTTCCGAGTGCAAGTGCACTAAGACAGTATTAAGATACTTTTTGGTTTTTTGGTGATTTTTCTTTGAAAGAAAATCTAATTGGGAAGGAACTTTAAAGACGTCATTTTTCGATTTACCCAAGAGTTTTCCAAGTAAAAGTAAAAAACCGAGAAAAAACATGGGAAAATCGGAAAAAACGTAAAGAAAACGGGGAAATAGGTACAATATTAAGTAAATATTATCAAATAAAATTCATAATGCCTATTTAATTATTTTACCATAATATGACATAAATATATTGTTGACAAAGTGTCACTATCATCTGAACTCAGCTCAGAACTATTTTTTTCGTTAGCAATGGTTTTTCGTTACTTACAGATTAAATTACATTAAATTCCCTTTTGTATCCTACCTTCCCAACTTTCCACCTATGATAGTGGCTGCACGCGTCCCCATTGTCCCAGGACAAATTTTTTTCCTTTATTATAGTATTAAAGTTGTGCATTGGTTTATTTAAAGGCTGTTTATATTTATTTAATAATAGAAATAAGTGATTTCTATGTAGTATTTTTTGATCATTATCATTAAACTGTTTATATATTACGCTAGTTGAAGCGAGAAGTGGGTTATTTAAGATATATTTCATTTAAGAGTAATTAAAGAGTTCATTGTGGTGTTTAAAATTAAAAATGTAAATTATTACGTACTTTTATAAATATTTGTTAGTTCGAATTTAAAACTGGAGTATTATTGTTGACGTAGACGTGAAGATTGACGATGATAATGTGCAATAAAAATATGTTATATCAAAATCGAGACGAAAAAAAAATAAAAAAATTTCTAGCAGATAGTATATACTTATATTATTTTATACCCATGCAAGTTAATGATGGGAACGAACAGTATACCTAGTCTATTATGATAAAGCGTCCTGTTTTATTGATAATTTTTACTTTCTCGTATTATTTTCATGTTTTATTTTTTTATTTTATATAAGTAATATAATATTTAGTAGAGAATTAAAGAGTTTCTATAACATTTTTTTCTCTCTGAAGTCTGTTTCACGCGTTATGTAACAACAAAGGCCATAAACTCAACCAGACAGTTCTAATCATAAAAAATATTTTTATTGTTGCTATACTGCGGAAAAAGCAGATCGAAAAAACAAATGTCAATGTTGGCCCATTAAGTTCTTTAAACTCTAAGTGCAGTGAAATATTTATTGGGTTTTACTGTGTTGTGTGCGATTTTTAAATTTTTAATTTGTATGTCTACAAACCACTGTTCTACAAGAAATATTATTTCAATCAAAAAACGACAAAAAAAATTTGTTGAATCTAGTTAGTGAAATGAGAGATTATTTTTTGATCTTCCTTGTAGTTCCTCTCTTGTAGTGATTAATAATTAGAAAAAATCAGAAAAAAATAAATAGGAAAAACGGGAAAGTTAACGGAAAAAACGGTTTTATTATTTAAAATTTTTTTTTCTTGTAATTCGATTATTTATAATTGTAAAGACCTGGAATTTTCACAGAATACTTAAATGAGCCTTTTTAAAACATTCTAGTGATTTTTAATTTTTTTGTAGGTATTTAACATTTTCTTTTTTTTGAAATTTGGATAAGGTTTGTAAACAAATACTTGAACATTTTACACAAGATTCATTATAAGTTTTATTTAGTGGTTAAAAAGTTAATCTTATGTTTTTGCAGTTTTTTAAAAGAAATTTTAAGTTCAAATGTTGACGAAAGTTTTAAAAATTATGACATTTCAAATCAATTTAAATAGAATTTCGCCTAGAAACATATTTCGTAAACAATGACTTATCGTTGTAAACAAATATAAATTAACTCTATTTATCCTACCTACCCAACTTCTCATACGTATTACAACAGCGATAGCTATTTATTTTTTTTGATTTTCACCGACTGTAAGAGATCGGTACGCATAATTGTATTATTTGTTGAAATTGAAACTACCGAAATGATCTTCATCGGCAATGGATCCCATCATCATAACCCGTCGAAGGTTTTTACAAATTATTTTATTCCGTTTATAAGTCGGTTGTGAAATATAATATAAAATAAGTATTTTAAAACAATAGCTGATTCAATACCTACCTGCAATATTCAGTTGCATCATCGCGGTAAACAATTATTGTAGGTACGTAAATGTCTCGATGCCGAATGAGTAATCTACAAAGTGCACATAATAATAAATGCACATTACACCGAAGTCGATGACGGGAAAGGATTTTAATTTCACTGCGTCGCGTCGTCGTTGTATACTACGTAACGCGCAGTGAACTTCTATCGCAGGCCGAGTACATAACTAGCTCACAAAAATAATAATTGTAATAACACAAATGTATTTGTAACATTTGAATCACAACTTTTAATAGGTCAATATTATTATGATATATTTAAAAGACAATATCGATCGAGTTGAATTGAGTTAATAACAGTATTCAGAGTGGAGAGACACGATATGAGATATATAAACGTGTCTAGTTCTAAATAAAAATAAAGATTACCACAATTGATTTAAATAAAAACAGATAATATGTTGATTAAATTTTAAAACCGTATTTAATAAATAAATAAATAAATGTTAAAAATACATAAATTGTCAAATTAATGTGTAGAGTATAGATATATTCTTATATCTGTGAAATTGCTCAATCTACTTACTTATACACGTGAATACTCTTGCACATTTTCCTGTGCATTGGAAAAATCCCTCTAAACTCGATTCTGGAATCTGTATACAACTTAGTTATAGTTAATTAGTTAGTTAATTACTTAGTTAGTAAATAACCTAATTATTTAACTGAATTTTAATTTTCTAACCCATAAAAAGCCGCATTTAAAAAAGTCCATTTATACAAAATAATTGAATAAATGATAAATGTATTTAGGTAAGTGATATTTTTATCTAAGATAACTATTTAGATAACTTGGTAATATTTAACTATTAGATAAAATATAAATAAAAATTTATTTAGATAGGTTTAAAATCTGATATTATAGAGAGCAGAGTCTAAGCTATGCAAATTTTAAAATTACACATGCCTAGCTGTTTCAAGGTCATAGTTGGCTAACATTTTTTTTTTATCATTTCAAGGCTCTCTAATCTCATTTGACTAAAAATGATCTATTTTGAAAATATTTCAGGGGCAAGATGGTAGTATGAGCACCTGGTCTCTTTCTTGCAGCTTAGCTACAAAATAATTATTTTTTCTTCGTATATGATTAATATATCATATCACTATTTTCACATAGTATATTTTTATTTAGAGCTAATACAAAGAACACATGTATAAAATACTTAAATATTTCTAATGTTTTTGGCCTTATTTTTCGTAATTACTGAAGAAAATAATTTATAATTTTTTTTTTTTTTTTAACTGAACAATATTTCATTTAGAAATGCACATTTCGCGAGCCCAAACTCTACGCTAGAGAGTGGACATTAACGCTAATGGTTTTATAAAATGTATACATGTTTTAATTTTTAAATTCTCCGAATATTTTTGCCTAAGGCCAATTCGATGCTCCCCTCTGAAAAAACACCCCTGCCAAAACGAATAACCAGACATATGTTTAATTCTATAACTACCCCTGGCATTATCTTTCGTACGATTTATCATTGTATGCGTTCGAAATGTTTTATACTAATACATCCCTGTAGTTTTCCTGCACATCCTCGCAGACTTTTAAAATTATTTTTCTTGGGCAGTTTATCGCGATGTATTATAAAGGTTTTGAATTTGATTAGGACATGATATGGCTTTCTCACGTTCGGGATATAATTTGGTAATGGAAACATATGATCGTACGAATTAGATAACAATGTAATATTCTTAGTTTGGCAATGTTGTATTCAAGGCCCGTCAATACTGTTTTAGGTAAATAATAGTACAGTGTATTATAAAATATTTCGTTGCGGTATATTTTATAATATCTCCCGACCTCTTGCACTTTTAATCATCAAATTATAGAGTGGATTATTATAAGTGGATTGAACATTTATCGTAAATGTATTGTTTCTGTAATCACTATTATTTAAAAAAAAAAAGAATTACATAATATGTAAATATTGTACCTATTTATTAATTATTTCAAAAACGTTCATCAAAAAAAAGTATGTACCCAAATACGTAAATAGAATTTGTTTGATTCTTATAGTTTACCGAGGTGAGGTTAATAAAGATTTTACAGTCTTGACTAAGGTTTAAGCCCTAAGGACAAAAATATACTCAAAATGATATGATTTACATGAACGTCCTTATAAGTCCTTATCATATGTGACAATCGAAACCCGTTAAAAAGTATATTCTCCTATCATGTATTTAAGATGCCGACTATTGGCGTTTTATACAAAAAGACTATTAGGAACAGTTTTGCAGACAAAAATACATAGAATTGTAGAATTTGTCAATTACGACATTTCGAAAACAAGCTCGTCGAAGTTTTATAATTGTCTACAAATAATTAACACATTATCGAAGGTACGAAAAATTGTATTTTACATTTTTTTTTTTATTTAACTTCAATTTTTTGTTTAATTATAATACCACAAAAACCGTCAACGATATTGTTTTCAAATCGCAAAACATGTGCGACATGTGTTTTATCTCTGAAATTGATTTTAAAAGCGTTTTCGTTTATTTTACTGAACACGTTTTTGCTGTATTGCCCATTAGGAAGACAGTAACAGCAAATGCCGCGCTACGGTGATTTAGACTTGACGTCATCAATTCGTTTTCGATCAGCGTCTCGATTTTCTTCATAGTTTTTGCTCGAAATGTATTGCGTAATAACACTACCGTACGTATTTAAAACTGCGATTTTTTTCTTTCAAATACGAAAAACATTACTATAGCGGTTAAGTATACGATACGAATAAGTATTAAAATCGATAAATTATGGTTTTGAGTTTTATATGTAGGTGAGGTTTGTGTTGAAATGTTAGTTAGTAACAAATTATCCGTTTACGGAGACCGCCGATGAATGATCGCGATAATCGATTAAAATATTAATCTAAAAAGTGCATTCAGTTTATTGATATTTATTTTTTGTTCATGTCACGACTCTTCACGGCAAACGTCCGTATTAATATTATAGTCAATGACGTGGAAAATACACTCGTATCTGAGCTAAAATTGTTCAACCTTAAGTGTATAATACGAGCATAAGTAATAATATTCGCACGATTGATATCCTATATATTATGATATTCTGCTGCAAGTTGATTAATTGATCTTTCGTGATTAGTGAAGGTAGGTGTATAATAATATTCGATGTGCACTGATTTATTTGTTTAATATATATATATATATATATATATTTATAAATATATAGCCTATAAGGTATACAAACAAATCACCGCACAGGACGTAGGTATATACCGTTTTCATCCCGAGGGAATCGTGTTTAAAAAAAATAAATAATAATATTTGCGATTCCATTTTGTTTGAAAAACTATAAACATTACTTATATGTGGGTATACTTGTAGTATGATTATGACATCATTCCGTTGCAGACGTTATGAAATAATAACTTTATCGATAGAGTACCTAAGTTAGTCGTGTCGTTATAGGTAGCTATATAATACTTGAGTAGATAATTTGTCTTCACTTTTTATAATAATTAGAGACGCCGGGAAAATCGCAAAAAGCTAAAAAAAAAAATCGCACGAAAAATTAAAAATAAATGTATTTATAGTATAATTGAGTGTTTTTCCCTTCCGGCTTTTATAACTATACACAAGGGATTTAACTGCCAACCATACTTTCCTCCATTTTACCCAATCTTGGACGATATTTCTACAATCGTAAACCGCTAAACTTTCCATATCCTTCTGAACTCGGTTCAAGGTATGTCTTTCCTTTTAGTTTCTAGTTCACAATCGCTTTAACAGTGTTGTCATCATTTCTGCGCATTATTTGTCCGAGAAATTGTAACCATCAATCCATTACGAAGCATGGTACTAGGGCTATATTTCTACTTCCTACTGTCATCGAATCATCCCACCTCTTCTTATTGAATTTCCTAGTTAACCTTTCAAAACTCTGGGCCACAAATTTACACCACCCGAATTGTATACGTTCTTTTGTACTTAATGCTCGACTAAATTTGTATTGCTTTTAACCTTTGTAAAGATATTCCTAATAAAATTAAAACTATCCAAAATATATATTAAAAGATACATAAAATATTATCATCACCGTTGTGTGAAAATTGTTCAAATGACATTTTAACTTTGTTCCTGTTTTATTATTTGATATTTATAATGGTCTGGAAAATTAATTTTGTTAGATTTGTAAAGTTTTGTCTTACAAAATATGCGAGAAAGTAAATATAGGTAATTTGAAACCAATAGTTATGTTCATTAATAACTCTGGAAAAACAAAATAAAAAAAATAAAAAAAATAAGGTTAAACAAAATGATCGGATTACAACAAGCTATAGGTTATACCGAGTATAACTCGGTATAAATTTTGATTTTTATCTGGTCCGTTTTTTTTTACACTTGGCGGAAGATTCTAGGGACTGTTCGGTTGGTAATTTAATTTCGCTGAGTTACTGTAGTTTGACACTTGGTCACTCGTCGCACGATGGCGAAGATATTATGTAATTTGTTTTTAATAATAATTAAATTCGGTAACGGATCGATTTATTGTAATTTTTAAAAACCGCACTTATTACGCGGTGAAAAGTACGGTATTATTATATTCTATAATACACGTGTTAGCTGCCTGTATATTGCGGCGAGCAACCGCTCAATTTATATTACGTCGTCGGCTCGGATGATATATTATTAGGTGCCTATATACTCGCCAAGATTGGACGTTAAAACAATTTTTTTTTTTCATTTTCACTTAACCCGGTCATCGCGTCAATAGCTATGCAATAATAATTAATCTATAGGTACGTACCGTTTCTATAGATTATAGATCTATAGTTAGCTTTTATTATTACCGTGGCTTAATTGAAAATAACAGTCGGGTCCGCATTACGTATCGTAGTAGGTGGGTACGATAATTATCAATAGATAATCACTATTTTTGCTAATATACGGTAAATAATATAATATTATAACGGTATAGTATGACGGAATAGTGTACCGTATGAAGATAAACTTTAAAATATCTAGATAATTAATACGAGATAATTGTCAGAATAGTTATCTAGATAAAGATAAAATGAAGATAATCAGAAAAATTTATCTAGATTAAAAAAAAAATTTAGATAATTTTGTTCATAAGCTGTTATAGAACAACATACTGCGAGTACCTAATAAAAGTGTATCAAAGTCGGTACACATTTTGATTTCAGATAAAGGTTGTGTGATTGATGTAACTCAATAATTAATTTATTAAACCATATTTTATTTCTTATATAATGCATTAATTCCATTTAAAAAGATTCGTCTAGGTAAATTTATTTATAGATGATCTAATTATTTATCTTTATAACGGCTCAGATAACTTATTTCTCATTAATCTAGACAAATAAAAACATACAAAAAACGCACCAGAAGAAGTTTTAGAAGTTAATATGTATCTGCGGTGTTGATGATGCGATTATTACCAGGTGAGATTACGGGCAGTCCACTGCTACAGGCGGGTAGTCGGTAAGGTATGATATACAGGGTAATTTGTTTTATATACTGTACATTCAACGATGAATCATTTTAAACGAAAAAACGATTCTGAGCAAAGTAGTATTGATCGCGTTTTTCCAATTGTTGCTAAGCCTGTAATCCACAAATCTAGAAAAATCCAACAACAACAAAAAAAGGACCTAGGGGGTGAACTGCTAAAAATTTCGATAAATCGTTTTGAATAAAGTATCACTGTATCAAGTAAGAAATCCATATCATTTATAAAGTATTTTAAGTAATTTAAGTATTTTACTAGGCAAAAAAATATTTACAAACACAAATCATAATAGTAAAATTACCAGCTTCTTCACGACACATTAAAATATAAAATAAACGAAACTTCATATTGGACCAATTGGGAGGGGGGGCAGAGTCTCTAAGAAATTCTTGATTTTTAAGTATTTCATAGTATTATTTAGATAAAACAATTAACATGTTAGTCTGTTTTTTCATGGTAAGTATACATATATATATATATATATATATATATATATATATATATATATAAAAAACACAAATGTCGGATTATCGTGTAAAATAGGTACTGTTATAAGATCCAAACGGATTAATTTGTGTTCTTAATATTTTATTTTCTCATGGGATCGACTATTTTAATATTTTAATTGTAGGTATATAGTTTGAGAAGTAACTTGCGACAAGATGCGATGCATATTTAACCGGAATCTGACCGTTCGACGTTCGACGTGCCTACATAATAATAATATTATTACGATTCGCATATTAAAATAATACTATCAAACCGTTGATATATCTGATTTAATTACCGAATCGGTACCTAACCGGTTTTTCGAATGCGGTTTACGAAATCGGACGCATCCGTAAGTAAGTTTATTATTATTGTCGTTTTTTTTTCTTTTAGGAAAACCATCAGAGTGCCCGTATAAATATACCTATAGGCAACAGTAATAATTCCAAACAAATTTTAAACCGTTGTTTTTTCAACGAAAATTTAAGCTTTGAGAACTCTTCTGCCAAAAACACGCTCGTATTCGTATCACACTCGTGAATCCGAATTATTTACACTCGGAAATCGGAATTCTTCGTCCTATAGTAAAAAACACAAATCCTTAACAAAAACGTGTTGCTATAGCTATTCTATTAATCTGTTAGGTTCAACCTTGTTATTACAAGCATAAAAGCGAAATATCTTGAGACAAAATTATGAAATTTTACATTCGGAGTACTTACGTATACATCTTTTGGTTATAACGTCATATATGAGTCGAATTATATGCGCTCGGCACGAAAAGTATTATCAAGGGTAAAAAAAAAATATGTAGTTTTTCATCTTAAAATCCGAGTCTTAATCATTATAATTAGGGCTCGGGACTTAATGCGTTTAAAATCTACAGAAAATAGTTTAAAAAAGTTACTTTCCACCCCCAACCATCTAACCATTAATTAATTATCCAACACATGTTATTTTCCTTTTTTATAATACTTAGAATTTTATTTAAAATTTTATGTTAATAATTTTTGTAGTGTTCGATACTTGTATTTTATAAGTGAGAGCCATTAGAGGGGGCCTTTTAAAAACAAGCTTTTTTGACGTTTTTTTTTTTTTATCGCCTTTATGTGAATTTTAAGCGTGTTAGAGTCCCGAGCCTTAATTATAATATAACCTATACTTATATAATACGACAAAGACGCGTACATCTTATTGTTTTCAAATTTACCGACCGGGTATTCACGATGAAAAACCGATTTCTATGCGAAATTTCGCGGAAACGTCCGAATTGTCGAGCCAAGAAACGAAACGAGGCGCTCGTATCGGAGTCGTAAAAAAAAGATTAACGCGACTACGCGATACAGTATAATACGGTACGTTATCGGAATAATAAACGATCGAATGTTCGTGTAGGTACCTATCGTATCCGCCGTCGTCGACGAGACACGTCCGCGTGGGACCGTCTCCGGCGATCCTTTAGCACGTAGAACGTCGTAAAAAAAAAAAAATCCAAAAAAACAACGGCCCGGCGGTGTACGTATATTGACAATTCGGCGTATACGTATACCGATTACGTTGTAGAGTCGTCATCGCAGAGGCATCGAATTGGGTCAAAACGATATCCGACGGTATGTAATAATATTACTGTATTGATCAATCATCGTCGCACCGGCCGCATCATCATCGTGGATGATGCGATGATCCAAGGCGAGGAATAATTATATTATTATACTATTACATATTGTATCGCGTCCTACACCTGTCGGCACCACGGCGCACGCGCGTTATTCTAATTAGTGCAGATAGTATAATATCGCATCGTCGTAGTCGTGTCGAAAAAAAAAAAAAATTTCGAGAAAAAAAAAAAAACTGAAAAATACTCTCCCCGCGCCCGTCTCGAGTCGGCCCGACAGGGGCGTCGCTGCGGGGCCGGGGTAGTGGCGGACGGCATAGTGGGGAACGCTTCCTCCGGAGCGCGCGCGCCTTACGCCGCCGCGGCCAGCGATCGTCCCGACGTCAATCCGCGTATATATAGACCTCCGATACCGATCCAATAGTCAGTTCGGTTTTCGTCTTCGATTGATTTCCAGAGATCACACACCCGACGACGGCACAACACTGCAACACTGATACACCTACGCCTATACCTATACCGCCACCGAACCTACCGACACGGGCCGCCACATCGTAGACGTTGCGAAGAAACACGCATCACCGTCGCCGAACCAACATGAAGATGGTAAGTTTTTAGCGGGAAAAAAAAAAAAAATAAATAACCGCCCGATCGTAATATCGGACTGCGCACTCGTACTTTTATTTCGACGGAACATCACGCGGACACATCGTGTCCATCGTTCGAGTATTATGCCGCTTACGTCTGTGGTGTCCGTCCCGCGGCGAAGAAGCGCGGTGCTCGAGTCGAATTATATCGCGATTTTTTTTCGTTTTCATAATTTTTTTTTTTCTCATTCGGATTTTTTCCCTTTTATTTTTTGGTCTGCAGGCGCGCGTTCTAACATGCGTTACGTTGAAAATCGATCGGCGACGTACTATCGGTGTGGCTGCGAAAAGGCTCCGAAGGCGGTATATATTCGTACGGCTCGATCCGTTTATAGAACGCCGTGTTAAGGTTAGGTCTGCGGCAGTTAGCTATTGAACCATTTAGAACCGTGGTACCATTTATGTCGTTCAGTAATTTCCAAATTGTAATTCGTCCGGCACCAAAAATATGCGTTCGAAAATGGTATACGGATTTCGTTTTGAAAAGTTCGACCGCGATGCAGGTTTGATACTGTCTTTTCTTCTTGGTTCGCCAAGAGACTCGCGAGTTTTGTAATTTTTTTCACACGATACACGCTTTTCTCGGTCCACGTCGCATACACCCGTCGTGTTGTTGCGAACAGATTTTGTTAGGAAAAAAAAAACCTACACAACGCGTTTTACGAAACGAATACGTACGACTACAGCCTGGGCAGATCTCACGTTTTAATTTCCGGTTTTTACCGTGGCGATAAAAATTCCTAATTTAAGTTAATATTATTTTATAATAATTGGATACACGATATTGTGATCAATTTTATTTATTATTTTAGAGATTTAAAACAAGTTTTTCAAAAACATACTCGCAGAATGGCGGTCATTTTATCCTAGATAGATATCTTGTAATCGGGGGTTTACAAGCGAGAATTTTTAAAATTAACGCTCCCATACGTGAACTTTGATCACGTAGAACTTTCACTCGGTGTTTCGTTTGTTCAAACCGTATACGCGATTTTTCGTATTTTTTTTTTATAAGTTCTCAAATATAACGTATTTTTTAATGTATTATCGCCTAACGAATTCACGGTTATTAAACTTCAACTTTATTGTTACTTGAAAAATTAATTGATTGATATTAAATTTTTGTAACTTCGATAAATTATTATTACTCATAAAGTCATAACTCATAAGGTATTCATGGCATATATACTATGTTTACCCATAGTACAAAAAACTGAACGTACTTTGCACCGCAGGTAGACTACCCTAGAGTACTGTCGTTGGTGGATAGTTTGGAAGGTATATGATTTAAAAATGTATAGGAAAATATGATTTAGTTTATGTACTGAAAGCAACGGTAAACTATTGCAATGAAAAAGCGATTTTGAGTGAAACTCAGTATACCGGTAAGGTTATAAGTTATATATACGGCGTGTATTTTCTTTTGTGACCCAGAAATCAACAAAAACTAAAACCATGCATTTACCTAACCTAATCATGCATTTATTTCGTTGTTAGTTTTTTAAAACATTTGTTTGAAAAGAGTATTGAGAATTTTAAGAGTGTGTTTAAATAAAATAATAGAAAAGAAAACGCATCTTAGTAAAAATAAAATAGATTTTTCGCTACATACGAGATCTATAAAATAATACAAATATTTTTTTAAAGTATAAGCTATTTGAAGAAAATTCGATCATTTTTAACATTCAAATTTTAATATACGCGATCGTCTCATTAATATACGACGTAAAAAATACATAAAAATGCAATTAATTTTTTTCCCATAAATGTTATTTTTTTGTTCGTTTTGATGGTGGTCGTTACTATGTTTTTAATGGTTCGGATATAATCATAAAATACCTGTCTGAGTAACATTACAAAAAAAAAAAAATTGTAAAGAATGTATGTAAAACACTTTAATGTCTAAAAAGAAAATATAATGCACAATTCAAATGTCATTACTTAACTATTAAAGTGTTTTTCTTAATGCAAAATGAATTTTAATTTATTAATATTACTCAACTATTGAATCGCTAATAGAACTGTTTTAAAACTTACTTTCTATTAACGATATTAAATCCATTAAAAGAAAACAAGTGATATCATTTTTTTTGTATTTTTTGGTTATTCTAGGTCATTTAAGCCCATCACCATTTCCACAATATCTAATCAAATGCTTTTCTTTTATATTATGTAATACTCTTCTCCATCCAGCACGTTTAAGGTTTTTAGACCATCCCACTCAATTTTTCCATTGCCCACCGTTGTCTAGGTTTTAGATATCTAGTTTCTATTTTGTGACTGATCGTATAATTTAGCCCTTTGCTTTACATATATTTTAACTATGTAAACTTAGTTTATATCTTTTACTAATCGAAATTTTATTAATAATAGGTATACACATGAAAAAGAATATAGAGTTTTTTTTGTTTAGAGTGCCTATTAATTTAAAATGTTAAACACCATACACTACAGTAAATAAAACGAAACATTTAGTACTGTACTTTTAAAAATAATTCAAGATATTTTTTATAATAATCGGGTTTTACAAACCTTGTGTGACATATGATTATGTCTTACAAACACTAATACATATATTATTGTATAAATAATATAATGTATTTTTTTCAGATTTTATTTATTGCGTTTGTCGCCTTTGCGGCAGCTCATCCACAAGGTTATGAATCCGAAGCTTCTTCCGGTTACGGATCTCCAACTACGCCATCGATACCTTCTACACCTAATGAAGGTTACGAAAATGCCGCAGTAGATGTCTCAGCATACACAGTAAACGCTGGAGCCACTGGATATCAATCCACTGCTGGATCGTACCAACAATCGACTTCAGCTCCTTCATACAAAACTAATGCATTTTCTGGTTACTTGTCTGGCGCCGGATCGGGTGCGCAAGCTGCGTACAAATCTGCAGGTGGCGCTTCTTATCAGTCCCCTTCAGCAAGTTCACAATACTCAAAAGCCCCGCAATCCGGTTACCAGTCCAGTGCTGCAGGATCTTATCCGTCCGCTCCAGCTGCACCATCTTATTTACAAAACGCACAGCCCGGTTATCAAGCGCCCATATCACAGACATACTCGTCACAAGGCGGACAAATTTTCCAATTTGGCGGTGCTCCTGCTTCTTACCAATCTACCCCGGCTGTTCCGACATCCACTCAAGTGAGTAAATCCGGTTACGTTCTAAGGCCTTCTTCTCCGTCATACGGTTCCAAATCTACTGCCGCTCCTTCGTATCAATCAACCGCTTCGCCATCGCAATATCAACCACAAGCCTCTTCTCCGTCATCGTACGGCCAACGTTCTCGTCCAAAGCCAGTATCGCCTGCTTCGGCACTGTACCCGAAATCAGGATCTGAATACGAAGCCCCCAAAGCACCGGTCGGTTCTCCTAGTGCACCCGCAGATGCTTATAAACCAGCAAGCAACGGATACAACGCGTTTGCACCAGGCAATGTCGCTGGACCCGTAGAAGTTATTCCCATTCTGTCCCAGTCCAACCAACCGAATCTCGGCGATGGATCTTACTCATACAGGTAATATTTTAAACGTAAACAAATAATAATACGTAATATGTAATAACGTTTTTTTAAATTATGTTTATAGCTACGAAACTGGCAACGGTATTTCGGTTTCGGAATATGGTCAACTTAAACCAGGTGGCCCAGAAGGTATCCAGACAGTTTATGGATCTTTCAGCTACCCCGGAGAAGACGGTAAACTCATCACGATCACTTACACCGCCGACGAAAACGGATTCGTGCCGAAAGGTGACCACCTTCCAACACCGCCACCGATTCCCGCTGAAATTCTTCAGTCGTTAGAACAGAATGCTGCTGAAGAAGCCGCACAACAAGCGTACCAACAACAGCAAGCCGCTTACGGACAGAGTGGAAGTTCGACTTCGTACGCACAAGAATCGGGAGCTTACGCACAAACATCCGCTCCAGGAAATTCCGCAAAAGCATATTACTCCGGAGGATCTTACAGTCAGACTTCTGCCCCAGCATCTTACGGACAAACCTCTGCCTCGACATCTTACGGACAGACATCCGCATCTGTAGGTTCATACGGCCAATCGTCAACCGCTGCCCCGAAACAACCAAGCTACCAGAACGCCGGTGAACAGTCTTCCGGATCATACGGTCAGCCGTCCGGCCCGTCGTCTTACGGACAAACTACCGCCCCTGCCGGTTCGTCGTCTTACGGACAACCTGCCGCCCCTGCCGGTTCGTCGTCTTACGGACAATTTGCCGTCTCTGGCGGTTCGTCGTACAAACCGCAACAAGGTTACCAGGGCCAAAGCGCATCGGCGGCTTACAAAAAGTCCCCCAGCGCATCGGCCTATTGAGAGCTCGTCAATTATGATTTTTCTTTTTTCTTCTCCTTAAAGTAATAATTTATAATGTAATATTTTCATAAAAATTTATTATTTATCGTAATAAAAAATATAAATTTATTTTTGTATAAAACAACGCCTTGTACGTATGACACACAATCTACACGCCCGCCTTTCATATTCTGCACGCGAGTGTTTTAGCCTGGCTAACCTACCTACTTAAAAACTATATATTTGGTCTTCGAATACCTAATCCAATATACGCCTCATAATTGTTTGCTCGAGCTGATCCAATAGTTGCACCTCGACTTGTGTAATCGCGTATATATTAACTCGAGTAGTCCATGGTCGTGTGGGCACACCTGTCGAGAAGAAAAAGAAGAAGAGGAGAAAAAAAAGTAGAAGTGTCATCCGTGACAAGCCTATAGGACACGGGACAAGATAATCGTTACCATTTCGGTCGCGCGTTCAATCGCCCAATATAATATATTGTAATAATATTTATACTTTCGTAACATCAAATATGAAATATTATGTAAATCACGGTACTACACTACAAATGTATAAAAATATTATTTAATTAATTCACGTGGTGTCGAGTTGAATATTTTCACCCCATGCATTACCGTGTACACTTTAATATGACATAATAGTATAACTGTGTTATAATATTCGAACGGGCTGGAATACAATTTTGTGACAGAGCTTTTACGCTGTGGTATTATATCGATCAAAAAAATGTAGGTAAGTTATTCATTTTTACGGAATATATATTTGCTAAGTAGTATATTTTATTTGGTAGACTACACACGTATTTTAGATTTTAAATGGAACGAAGAAGCTTATGGTTTTACAAAGGTGTTTATTTTTTTTTTCTGTGGACGACTTTTCTACCAGAGAACTTGCTTCGATTTTTATGTGTAGTACTTTTTCTGAAAGAAAATCAGTGTGGAGAGGCACCTAAGAGGTCATTTTTCGATTTTCTCATCAGTTTCAACTGAATTCCGCTCAGAATCGTTTTTTCGTAAGCAATGGTGTATCGTTGCTTATACCTGTATACATTAAATTACCTATAACAGTGGCTGCACCCATTCCTAATATCCTAGGACGTCTTTTTTTATGAAATAAATGTAATATATTCTGTAATAATTAAAAGAAATATGGTGTTAACTTTTCCTATTTGTCTGGTATCCAGAGCCCAAAAGTGCATTATACTAAATAGAAATACTTACATGGCATGCTGAATTTTAGGTTCTGAGTATAACGAAGAAGCTACTCATTTTAGTGAGTTTTATAAAAATGTTGATTCTTATTTTTTTCAAAAATCACTTTTTACGGTTTGTTAGTTACTGATTCTTTTAAGCTTAGCGTTGAAAAATGCAAAATTCCTCTCTATGGTGGTTTATTTGATACGTATTTCGAAATTTCCTATACTTTTTCCGAATTATTTTTTTTATATACTTTTAAAAACAAAAAAATGCGGAATTTCCACTCGGTGTTCAATTATTCAAAACATTTATCGAAATTTTCAGCAGTTTATACTCCATATCTCCTTTTTTGTTGTTGTTTGATTTCCGTTGATTACCTGTATTACCTCAGGAACTATTGGTGGAAAATACGAACATTATTATTCTGCTTAATTCTGTTTTGTCGTTTTCGATCATTTAGTGTTTATGTATACCGTGTGTATATAAACCATAGACTCATAAACTAATGTACTGCGTGCAGAGATAAAAACACATCAGCCAACATTGATCAAAGATGATGGAGCTACGAGCTGGGAAAACAGTGTTACCGTTGTGTAACAAAACTGAAAAGTTGAAATATGTGAAGATGTTATTAAATTATTAAAGTATAATTTATAAACGATATGGTTTTTGATTGTTATAAAACCTATTGTTTGTGATTCAGTAGTGAATATAAATTATTCTATGATTTTTCCCAATTTGTATTGTTGTCTCTCTCAGTTCAACTGGATACTGAAACAATGGTACGACACAGTTAAGTGGTGTCGAATGTGCAGTCCATTAAGTTTATAGGTCTATGATGTACACAAAATTGCCCTGTGGTATTCTACCTTTTTGAATATGTGTCATTTCGACGCAGCAATCTTGACACGCGTCAAATTAACGCGGCAATTTGGACGAACGACGATTGGGCGCATGCGTCATTTTGACGCATGCAATTTTGACGCTAAACAAAACCGAATACAAATTGTTTAAAATTATTATTATGCATATTATTACAAGAATAAAAAATATACCATTAATAGAAAATATGATTCTATTTAATTAGAAATACATTTATCTATATAATTTACACAGCTATTATAAATTATTTATACAATTTTAAATTGTGTGCATTACATTGAAGCACTTCGTCGGTTGTAAAGTTACTTGAATCATTACATATTTGAATCAATATTTTTAATAAGTCTTTGTACTTCTTTTTTTTTTAGTTGGTGCGTATCCAGCAATTAATTGTTCCTTTGTTACTCCTGTTAAGCTTTCATCTCTTTGCAATGCACTTATAAATTTCCATATGACTGGTTTTTTACAATATATTAATGTCGAAAATGCATTATGCCAGCCTTCAATACTGTTATTGGTTCTCGGCAGATTAAATTGAAGACGTTCTGAACAGTTTCATATTTCAATAGGATATTGTGGTTGTCGACGTTGACCTCTCCTGTCCAAGATTTTTCCAATGTCTGGTACATGGTTATGATCTATGGATTTTATTATAACTCCTACAAGTACAATTTAGTACAAATCATAAAAAAAAATAAAAATACACTTTTAATATAATTTATATTTTTTATGAAATAGATTATTATTACAGGATATTTACAAATCAATTATTAATAATAATTTATTATATATCATTTTGGATTAAATAAAAACATAAAGAAATAATATATACTTTGCATTGTATGCGCTCGTCCTGGATAATTTTTAATTTCGTAGTGTCTCTATACAATTTTTATTACCTTTTCTATCTTTTTTATTAATAAATCCACCATGAACAAGGAGATATTTTTCCCGTTAAATTTTTATAAACTCCTATGGCATGTTACAGAATTTTAGATTCCGAGCGTAACGAGTGAGCTATTGGTTTTACAATGCTGTTTATTTCTTTGTTCTTGTTCTTTTTCTAGTCTGTGGATACGTTTTTTTCTAGTAAACTTGCTCTGATTTTACGTGTAGCAACTTTTATAAAAGCACACGTTTTCTAGATTTTACTTTAAAGAAGTCATTTAATTTTTGAAGCCATTTTTTATATAAAAGCACTCAAGTGGAAAAAAACGTAGGAAAAAGAACAATTTCACGATTTCATTATATTATAAAAACACGGACGACGTTTTCTACCGGAAAAAATGATTTAATCCAAAAATCATACGATACCTTTTTTGTTGTCTAATTGATTTAATTTCTTACGGTATTACTGTCAAAACTGTTGGGCCACTTTTGAGCTTTTAAGGAATTTTAATTTTTGGGAAGGTTTTTGCCGTAATTCAGTTATAAATACACGTAGAGACTTGAAATTCGGTAATAATACTTCTATTGAACTTACTTTGATGTAGTAAAATTTTAAAATTCATTGGATGACTTTTTTTTTTAATAAGCGCTTGAAATCAATTTTAAATGAAAATCGCAAAAAAAAAATTACGATACTTCAAATTATGTGTTACCGAACTGCGCTCGGAATCGTTTTTTTTTTAAGCAATGGTTTATCGTTGCTTACAGATATAAATGAAATAACCTTATGTATTTTACCTGCCCAACTTCTTATCTACAACAGCGGTCGCACCCGTTTCCAGTTCTCAGCTCTTTTTTTTTACTTGTTATTGATTCGTGTCCACTAATCGCTGTGAATTTCATTATTTTACATTTATCCGTGTGCGCTAATCGTCAACATCATTATTACGATATACAGTTGAAAATCCTGTGGGGGAAATTGCCCTTTCCCCCCCCCCCCTGTAGGCGTCCTTGCCCATCCTAAGTATCAACTCTTTTTTAATATTATCATATACAACTTATTATGAATCTCGTGATATATTTTTAAGCATTTTGACTAGACTAAAAAATTATAATCACATAAATTAAAAAATAGTATGATTTTACGATTAGATAGGAATTTTTTTTAGGAATACTTTTATTAGTCTTTCATAGATGTAATAAAATGTTTAAAACATTCGATTGATTTTCAAGCTAAGCATTTAAAATTGTTTAGTTTTTGTTTGGTTTAATTCGGTTAAAATTGTGTTAAGAAATGCATAGACATTTTAACCGCATCACATATCATAATAAAATCAATAAATTTCTCGCTGCGCTCCAAATCTAAAAAAAAAACGCATTACTGTAAATTCTACTTTTAATGTAGTTTTTTTTTTTTTTTTAACAAAAACCTAATGTAATTTTAAACGTTATTTACATTTAATATTATATACAAAAAACGTGTTATTATTAGTAGTTTTATAACGATGCGCATGTTTTACTAAATAGTAATAGACTTCGTATATTTAAGTAGGCCAACGTTCTAATATAGGTGGGTTAATAAGGTATTACAAGCCAGAATTGTAATTTAAAATCGAAAGTACTAATAAATCATTGACCAAATAGATATGCGTTGCTTTTGACAATGTTTCTCGAATTTCTTTTGGAAGTTTTCAGTGTTTCGAGACTTTTGACTATATCTATATAACTAATAACATTTTTGAATGAAAATGTATAACTATTTTTGATAGCCCAAAATTTATTGATGAAAAGAATATTTTAATTTTTTAAACTTTAATCGTAGCCGATCTGATGATTGCAATTGTATTATAAATTACAATCGACATTTTCTCTAAAACGATTTAAATTATGCTCAAAAACATGCTTTGTAGGGATAACTCTCTAGAAAAAACTTTTTATTAGTACATTAGACTTGGATTTTGAAAATTATTATAATTTTTATTTTAAGTATCTTGTATACTCTGTAAAAAAAATGGTGGTTTTGACAAGAATGTGAAACGTAGGATTCATATGACATATTGGATCAAGTGGATAGAATTGCCAGGTGTTTTATGTGTCAAGAGAATTCCAATAAGACTTAAATTATACAAGAGTGTGATGAGACCGACTGTATTGTATGGTTCAGTGTTAGGCGTTAAACATTAGACAGATAAATAAAACAGAGAATAGTAGATATAAGAATGTTTAGTAGGATGAATGATGTGGCAAAAGAATATAGGATAAGGAGCGAGTACTTAAGAGCACAGGCGTGTCATCGTTAGTGGATAAAAGAGAGGAAACACACTGAGATGGTTTAGACCAATATTTTTCACGCAGTACCTCAAACGATGTAGAACATTTATCCCGTGGGTCTTTATTCGAAATTTTTGGCAGTTACCCCTCCTCTAGATCCTTTTCTTTGCCGATTTCTGCGTTTCCTTGGAAATAAAGACAAGAAAACACACTTAGTAATACTCCGGTCAGAATCGTTGTTTCGTTTGCAATGATTTATCGTTGCATACAATATATAAAATAAGTACCCTGTATATCGCTTCTTCCCAACTATATCCTTTTACAACAGTTACGGAGTTTAACCGTATGCAGTATTCATTTTGAATTAATTATACATATTCAAAAATCGAATTACGTCCATGCATTGGAAACTTTTGAACGTAAAGTATAGTTAATACAAAACGGACAAAATCGAAAATAATAGTATCGTTATTGCAGTAAATGTTCCCGTTTCTCCTACAATTACTCCTGGTTTTTCCCAATTATTAAGAATACCAAAATTTGAATCGGACTTTTTAAATATTTTCCATCGACTAGACAACATTTGGTTTCAGAAATGGTTCACACTTGAGAATCAGACTTTGGGTAGAAAATTCGTTAAGAGACAGAAAAAAAAGAAACACGTTATATAGTAAAACCAATAGATATTTCGATGCGCACAAGTATTGACAGTTAAAATTGATTGAATTAAATTATCGTTACATTGCACGTTAACACGCATTTCCAATTGTAATTGTTCACGAAAATATGTAAAAAGTCACGGACCCTACATTATTATTGGGTCCGTCGTAGGTATTTTATGCAACATTGTGTTACATACCCGTCATACAATGTCTTATAATTTTACAGACATTACAAATACAAATTATATACATATTTATAGTGTTGCGTATAAATATACCTTATATGTATGTATATTAATTATATTAAGTTGAACATATTACTATATATACCTATATATATATATATATATATTATCTATACATACAGGGTGATCGATCTGTTATAAGACACTAATTATCTCAGAAATTATAACATTATTTTGGAATTTGTTTTATTGAACATTTCAGAAATAAGCAGCACTAGAACTTTACATTTATGTTACTTTTCGTCGCCCTTATTTTCGGGTGTAAAACCACTACCTACTTTTGATTTTTAAATAGTAACCTATATTAAAAATGCCATAGATGGAGTATTAGTTAAAATAAATTTTGGTGTTGATATTTTTTTGTCCGTCAATTCTACTCTGTCTCGACTCAAACTTAAAAGTGGAATATCTTGTCAATGGATTGACGGAAATTACAACACTAAAATTTATTGTTTCTAATACTCCGTCTATGTATGGAATTTTTAACATAAGTTACCATTTGAAAATCAAAAGTATGCAGTGGTTTTACTCTGAAAAATAATATAAAAACAAAATTCTAGAGCTGCTTGTTTCTTAAATGTTCTATAAAACAAATTCCAAAAAAAAAAAATACTTTTCGAGATAATGAATGTCTTACAGTAGATTGATCACCCTGTATATAATATAAACACACATATATATATATATACATATATACATATTCGAATATTGTATAATCGTAAAATTATAGCTTTTAATATAATATTATGTACCGCAACACAGTACATATACGAACACATTATAGTAACTACCTACACATTCACTATTTGTGACGTGAAAAAAAAAATTTAATTTATGTATTATATTATGTTTTACGGAGGGTTCGAAACAGGTTTAAATATATTGGATAGGTAGCGTATTTTTGGTACGTCCTATACAAACTGTCGAAAAAACGGTTTTTTGAAAAATCGAAAACGATATGTGTTACAAAATTACCGAAATCAAAAAAAGAAAAAAAAAATATACACCTTGTCATATATTTTTGAAAAAAAATAAAATAAATTCTTCAGCGGTGGCGAAACGGACCTAAAATAAGTCGGAAGCAATATCAATATTTACACCGATATTTTCCTGCCACATTCACAATAAATCCCAATGTTTTCACGAGTTTTCTAAATCAGTAGTAAACGAGTACTTACCGATGATATTTAGTTGGCTTCATAATTTTGTACATTATTTTAATTTGAAATTTAAATATTTCTGTTCGTTTCAGCGTATTATAACCATCGTATAAAAACAGTCGTTAAAATGAGATTAAGTTTTAAACATTACACATAAGAAAGAATAAACGTTTTTAAAATTAAAAAGTATCGAAACGTATAAAAACCTACAAAAATTTAAGAACGCTTGGAGAATTTATTTCGCTAATTTCGGTCGTTCCTTTTAAATATTAAAATTTAATATTTCGTAGTTCGAAATTTTCGTTAAAAATCAAGCGATTAGTTATTTTAGGTGACTGCGATCATAATATAATATTGACCGAACCACAATAAGCAAAATACGTATACCGTATGGAAATCACAATGTTTGTCGAATCATATGGTCTCTCCTAATATTCATCTTTTAGGATTTCAATTAATAATAATATTATACTTATAGTTTCTTATATACGATTAATAAAATGGCAACAACGATTTTTTTTTTTTTTTAAATAAACCATGTTCTTGTGCTTCCGATCACCTCTGGTTAAAATTGTATTGTTTGAGAAAGTTAATTTCTATGCAAAAATGATTTTATACCAAACACAAATATTATATTTTATCACGTTATATAATCTGAACGATTCATTACTCGATCTAACTTGAAAACTTATATGGCATTATTGTTAATATAAAATACATTGTCTAGTTGAGTAATATTGTATAGTTGTATGTAGTGTATCTGTCACACACGATGGCTTAAATGGCCATTGAAAATTGAAATGTTTAAAATTATCAGAGTGCTCCAATGATCCAATTACTGCAAATTTGAAAATACGAATTTTAATAATACCAAATTTTTATTTCATCGATAACATTGAAACGAATAAATTATTACGCATAGCAACTGCGCACTTTTTTTTAGATAGATTTAAATATAAATGATATTAAATAACGATTGCAGAGCAACTGACAATAATTAGTCCAATCGAAATATATTCTTGATGCGCAATTATAATTTAGGGAACTTAGTGCATTTTATGACACATAGTTGCATTGTAATCGTAATCATTTCAAAGGATAAATTGTTAATTGTGAATGCGTATATTGGGTATGTGTCATATCCCGGACGTGTTGTCTCCGTTTTACTAACGCAACGGAAAATAATTATATTACATAGAAAATTTTTTAAAAAAAAAGAAAAGAAGTTTGAGCTCTTTAAAAGAAAAAACTAATAATCTACCATGGCTGTAACTTTATCGTATATTAAATTTTTAGAAAAACGCCGAGAACAATCACTTTCGAAAATACTCTCTTCTTTAAATTGTATTATTTGTGTTCAAACTGCAATTTTCACCTAAAGGCTTGCACACTTTACGTTCAAAGAATACAAGAGAAAAAACGTCACAGATAGACAGAAGGGTCTGGCCTTTTATCTATAAGATAACATTAATAATGTTATTATCATGTATTAAAAATTACTATATAATACAGTCAAATTATAATATTATTGTTTTTTTTTTTTTTTTTTTTTTTTTTAATTTTGCATTTTATTTTACTGTAACAATCATTTTTAATTTGCATTCGATAGTTATAGTACATAGTATTTATATATAAAGGTGTCCCATAAAGATATACCTATTGTAATATATCTGGAGATAGTAAAAATAGTAAAATTTTGTTTGTTTTTTTTAATTATTAACAAAGATGAGGAATATACATATTTATATTGCAATTCATTTAATATGAAAAAAACTTAGAAAAACAACTTTATGTTATTATTTTTAAAAAACTGGAAGATTTTTAAATTTTAAGATTTTCAAGCAGTTTTGTTTGGTCTAACAATTTTATCTACAGAAAATACCTACCAAATAAAAGTTACGTAAAATATTCGCTTAATTAAAATGTATATAAATAGATAGCTTAAAAATGGCTAAAATATTTTATAAGGTTTATTTTTTCTAGAAATTTTGACTATCAACTTTTACTTTCATTAAATTCGTGTTTATTAAAAAAAAATTAAAGTTCAGAGAAAAAAAATGTACCTACAGTTAGGTACCAACAGTCAATAAGTTGTGACAATAATAATTAATTAGCGAATGCGATTACAGCCTGTTACATAATTATAGGTGCTTTTAGTTGAATTTTTGAAAATTACTAAAAATCACGCATTTAATGAAAATAAAAAATTGATACGTCAAAATGGTCAGAAATAATTAACTATAAAATGGCTGTTTTCAAATTTTCCAAAAATTATACAATAAAGAGTTATTCTTTTTTAAGGTTTTTTACCAAAGTGTAAATTTTTTATTTAAATATACATATTTATAGTTATAATCCCTGAAATAATATAAAAAAAAAAACCCGAATTTGACTATCTATATTATCTCCAGAGATATTACAATGGATATATCTTCATGGGACACCTTGTATATGTACCTATACGACTATACAAAATAATACATTTACATTATATGTCGTGCTGCACGCACTAAACAATCCTTATACCATACTACTGATATATAATGATGTATTCGGAATATAAAAGTGTGTAAATAACTCGTGGTTAATATTTCAGAAAAAAAAAATTGCAATTTCTTAATATGGTGAGTAAAATTGCTGAAGTTATGCGTGTAAATCTTGTATTTCTATTAGATTTTCAATGAGCAAAAATATTTCCATTGTTGGGTGAAAATCTTGATTCTGTTTTTTAATGGATTTGGAATGTTATTTAATCTGTATTTTATTGACGCACTCAAAAATTCGTAAAATATCGGATTTGTAGTGGTGCCGTTTTTGATTTGGGGGGAGGGGAGGGCGAATATTTAGAATATTTTATTTTAATCGTCACTGTTGGCTCGGCCCGTTAGCCCTGAAGTGGCCAGGCAAACCTTTTGAAAATCAAAAGTGTAGAGACTTAGGGGAGGCATTGATATACATCGACAGAAAAATATACAGGTGCAATAGCAAAACATAACATGTTGTCATGATTTATTGTTGTTTGTTTATTTTAAGCTTAAAAATATTTAGTATGCAAACATATTATTTTTTTTAAACCGTTTAACGCTATGTTTTGAACAAAATCCGTCTTAACATTGTTAGATTCCGAACGTAACGAGGGAGCTATTGGTTTTACAATGCTGTTTATTTCTTTGTTCTTGTTCTTTTTCTAGTCTGTGGATACGTTTATTCCTAGTAAACTTGCTCCGATTTTACGTGTAGCAATCATTCCAAAAGCTCAAGTTTTCTAGATTTTACTTTAAACAGGAAATTTTTTGATTTTCGAAGCCATTTTTTAAATAAAAGCACTTAAGTGGGAAAAAACGTAGGATTTCATTATTTTTATTATTTGTTTTTAATAAGCGTTTTGAAATCAAATTTGAACGAAAATCGCAAACAAAATTACGACACATCAAAATATGTATTACCGAACTATGCTCGGAATCATCTTTCATTAAGCAATGGTTTATCGTTTAGGTTTATACCTAACCTTACAGATGTAAATAAAATAACCTTATGTATCTTACCTTCCCAACTTTTCACCTATAACAGTGGCCACTCCCATCCCCAGTATCACCTTTTTTTTAAAATTAGCATTCATTCTGTAAACGTTATTGTGTTCAGTGATTGCGATAGGAAAATTATAGGCGAGGCCGTTCCTTTTTTTGCCCTTTATATAAAATAAAATAGTATTCGATACAGGGTGAACGTGAGTACGCTTTTGAAGAGTATAGTTTAGGAGAAATACAATCAATATTTTTATGTTGGCACGTTATGCTTGTCTAATACATTAACTGAAAATTAAAAACTAATCTGTAAGTTCTTTGTTGAAGAGCTATTATAGATACTTTTTAACTAAGAATTTAATCAATTAAAACGTATTTGTTTAAAATAATACGTTTAAAAAAAACCTTACATAACAATATTCTGTTTTGTTTCTGGATTTTCTTATGATTATTTCTTTATATTTTGACAATAGCAAGGAGTGTATAATACGGTTTTACTATATTATATGTTGTGTATTTTTCTATCAGAAATTTTGCGCTGATCATCGATTTCAGGGATAGTTTCTGGTAGAAAATGTTTTCCAGTTGGTGCATCGAGGAGGTCAGTTTCTTCGATTTCTCCAATAGTTCTTTTTAATAATTTTTTAAAATAAAATATTCGATTTAAGTTTATCGAGACTTTGAAAATATTAAAACAATTAATCTTCGCTCGAAATCGTTTTTTTGTTAAACTAAACGAAATTATAGGCTAAAGTTTCCTGTATAGGTATCCTAAATTCAATATTAACACCCTACAACAGCGGTGCGAAGTATATATTTTTCAATGTTTTTTTTTTTAAGTAAATGTAAATTCGAATTAATTTGTTTCGTTGTTTCGAAAACAAATATTTTATAAAATGATTTTTTTTTTTTATTGCAAGTGTTGATAAAAAAAAAAAAAACAAGAAAAAAAAATATAGCTCGTTTATACTAATGACTGTTCTGTAATGTTTATTATCTATAAGGAATTGTATGTAGCATATTATTTTTAGATTTTTGTGGCATATTTCTGTAGATTCAGTATATTTTTAAGGCGACATAGGTACACATCAGATGAGAATTACATATAATAACAATAATCTCTCTATAGCGTACAAAATTAGATTTTTTTTCTCCTCCCTACATCGCTCTAGAAAAATGTTTCGAACATTTTTTTTTACAGTTAATGGATCAGAAAATATAGAAAAAAAAAGCGACATTTATACATTCATAAGACCGAATGAATAAAAGTAACATAGGCGTTAGAATATATCGAATACGAACTTTTTATATACGAACACTTATAAGCTGAAATATTATCAAAACTTTCCGTACAGGTATATATTTTTCGGAGCATATTTCAAGGACACGTCCAGTACATATTATTATATCTACCAGATTTCCAGGGCATATTACGTCGGCCATCTTAGGGCCGCCTTGATATTATTAATCTACCGAACGCGATAATTAGCCGGACGAAAACGCATTCTGTGTTATAATCATTTTTGTTTTTCGGGCGTGTGTGTGTTCGTATGCTTATTATACACGAACAGCACAGTCCCATCGAAACGTGTTTATCACAACCTCCGCCGGTAAAAAAAAAAAAATTAAAATGTCGTCGGACCGCTTTCGTAACCCACTGACATAACGACCTTTCCATCTCGACGGCATCGGTACCGCCTCCACCATTATTATCATTATTACCTATATACGCCGCTAAACTGGTGGGTATATACCAATATACCTAATATAATAGGTACCCCCCCGTAATTTTACGGACAGATAGCACACCACGTGCCGGCCGCGGATTCCCGTATATATATAAGATCTTTTCAGCGGTATCCTCACAACGCACACACACGTTTTACCCACTCGGTACAATCAGTAGTCGCTGTACGAACAACAACCACAGACAACCACTCCGTCGAAATGCAAGTAAGAGTCACTTTTACTTTAATTTTTTCGTTTTCATTTTCCGCCGGCTTTGTCCCGCGGTATTATTACATACCGTTATACCTTATTATTCATCTGTAAACATTTTCGCACAACAGGTCACGTTGGTACTCTCCTCGTTGCTGTTGGCGGCCGCCGCAGTCAGCGCATTCCCGCAAAGCCCGGAGTCCAGAGCCGCGATCCTCCGCCAAGATACCGAAGTCAACTACGACGGAACATACAAAAACAAGTACGCGCCGTATTCACTTCGTGATTAACCCCGAATCTATGACCCTGCGCGATTCTCTCGGGCTACAGTAAAATAGGTATCCGCGGACGTCGTCGCACATTATTTTATCCGTCTCGCGTTCCGCCAATACCAATAATGCTCAACGCAATAGTACCTGTACCGCAATAGTCTGCAACGGTTTTTCGTTTCATGAATTTCGTTCGGAGTCCAGTACGCGTTAACAGCCGTGCGGTTGAAATTTTAGGTTTTATTTTTTTTCTCCCGGCCGTTTACGTAACGACGACGAGGTTACATGTTTTCGATTTCGTTCGGACGGCACGAGAAAGCATAATAATAATAATAATAATAATAATAATAATAATGCGTTAGCCGACGATGGTGTTTTCGGTATGAGATAATCGAACACGCCGAACGATTTCGCGCCGTAACAGAAGAGCGGCGGCGGGCGATTAGGTCGAGCCGAGATTCGCGAGGTGTTCGGTTTACGCGATCGACGCGCGCCGGCACGGATACCGAAAAAAAAAAACGTTCAGCGCAACAGACAGTAAAATATCCTCACTTGCCTTTCCAGTTTGTTATTCGGTCGAATCGCTCGTCGTTTTTCTTTCTCACAACCCCCCCCCCCATCCCCCTACCTTATCTATCGTTTCATTACGTTTTTCTCGGGCCTTTCACCGAAAACTTACCGACGGCCATTGAGTATGCTTATTTATGTGTTTAGGCACGGTCCGGGTAAATCGTCCGGCGATTATGGCTGCTAAAATTGTTACGACACGCGTTCATTATTATTTATCACGCTGACTGTTAAAAAAAAAAGATCACTTCGCTTAGATTAGATAATAATATACGACTTTTAAAACCGCCGTTGGTATACGGTTGTAATTTATTTTACGTTTTTCCGTCTTCTTTTCGCAGGTTCGAAACCGAGAACGGAATCAAACAAGACGAAGTCGGTTACCTGAAGGCTGGTCCGTCCGGCACCCCGATCTCCGTGGTCCAGGGATCCTCGTCGTACGTGGCTCCGGATGGCTCGGTCATCAACACCGGTTACGTCGCTGACGAGAACGGTTACCGACCGGTGGGCTCCCACTTACCCGTTCCCCCGCCAATTCCAGTCGAAATCCAAGAGTCTCTAAAGCTGTTGGCTTCCCTGCCCAGCACACCCGAACCCGTGTACCAGTGAGCGCTATGTAATATAATTCCACACGTCGACTCCATCATATCATTCCGTCAGACCGCACTGCAGTTCTGCACGACTGCCACTGTCGTCTATATGTATAATATTATGATACTTCCCATATTCACCCCATTTTTTTTACACGAATATCTTTAATTTTTTAATTTTTTTATATATATAAATGTAAATTTTTCCATCATTATTCTCAATACCATTGCCCGTCGACGATAAGTCGCGTACGCGTGTATACATATACCGTTGTTTGTTATGTTATTGCCATGTAACTGTATAATATGTTTGTTTGAGTATATATTATAAACGTGTATGTTTTGATAAAAAAAACGTGTTTTTAATTAAATCTATCGAAGCCCCGCAATAACCGTTCCCTTATCACCCCCGCAAAGCATGCGGAGTGACGATATTTTTTTCTCGTAGTACAGGCGTACTGTTATTGCGGAGCGGTAGAGAAAAAAAAAGAGAGAAAAAGCCGATTGGATATTATTACTATTATTATGATTGCGATTATGACGAGGACATCGCGTGCGTAGCGCAAACGGAGAAACGGCGAAGGGTATTGGGAGGCGTGGGATAAATGAGGAGAACGACTATTGAAAATTGGGTTGCTTGTCCCAATAATAAATATTGTTCGGTTTGTGCAATGCCATCGTTGTTACCTACTTCACGAGTTTTACAAGAAGTTTACATTGTATACAATGTATAAATTAGGTACATTAAGTAATATACGTATGAATTCAATATTTGAATACATTCTCATTTCCACAATAAATTAATATTTCGCAATAGGTCGACGGGTCACCGTCGTTATAGGAACGAGGGAATTGAATAAAATATTTGTAAATTTCAAAAAAAAATAAAATATAAGCAAACATAAATTTAAAAAAAAATAATAATAATAATAATAATAACTGACATATCTTTTCGTTAGTAACACGCGTTCCCGTCCCCACACTTTCCTATAACACGTCTAGTAAATCGTTTTCAAAATGCCGTTACGTCCTTTACGAATCTTTCGTCGTTTTTATTAAATATAGTCATAAAATTATTGGACAGTACGTATTTGTTCTCGTTAGTATTGTATACCCGTATTACACATACTACATACTTTTACCAATACGAAATCATAAAATAATATAGTCTAAAATAAATATAGTTTAATATTCTCCATGCTTAAAAAAAAATGTGTGGAAATAATTTTATGAAAATGGTGCCACACCGATAATTAGTAACAAAACAATCATTGCAGAAGCTAAAAAAAAAAAAGTTAAAACTAGGTGATTTTTTAAAATTTTGATTATTAAATGTACGTTGACGGTTTTAGACAAATTTGTTATTTTGAAATAACGATTTTCATCAATTTGTCAGTTTCGAACATTACACTCATCGGAGGCAAGGTAATAATCAACTCGATTACCATAATATCACGAATATAAATTATTACGAAATCGTGTTATATTTCGCAAACTGCAGATTACACAGCAGGAATCGAAACGTGTCAATGTTAACATAATTTAAAAAAAAGCTGATTTATTATATTTACAGCTATTAAAATATTGTAAATATTGTCGTATGGAAACGCATACAACGATTTAACATAATTACGATAGTATACCAAATTAAGCCCGACATACTCCGCACCTCGAGTAAGTCACTGTCGCAGTTGGAAAATATGGAAAAATCGGGAAAGAAATAGGACGTTAGAAAAAAAGAAAAAGATTCAAATAAATAAATACTATCGGGCGGAAAATCGCATCTATTGGGAAAAATCTGAGTATTCTTAACCGAAAAGTGTTTTCTGAGAAAATATAATCACATTTTAGCAAGGCCACGGGCTGACATTTTCGGCCCAGGAAAACCATTTAGACAATATATATAGTTCATGTTAGTATATCACGAGTGACGTTGAAAATTGGATATTGTCAATTTTTGTTCAGTAAGTATTTTGTGCTGTTAATTTTAATATTTGAATGAAATGGTCTTTTGTCGAACTTAAAGGTGCAAATATTATCTGTGTCTGTTCGTTGATTTTTTTGAATTATCATATCTAACCCGAGAATATAAAATGTTACAATTTAAAAATGTTTGAATTTCGTTTAAAAATTAAAATTTCGAAAATATCTGATTTGCAACGTTATAGATGTTAAAAGTAACATATATTATTATATTATGCATACCTATGTAGTGGCGTAGTTAAGATTTATCAATTTGGGGGGATTTAGGGGTCTACAACCTTCTTAGCTTTATCTATATCTAAAAAAAAATGGAAAGGTTACAACATCCAAAATCTCCCTTTTGACTACGCCACTGTACCTATATATATACCTATATACATCAGTGGTTTTTAATATTTTTTAGAACACAGCACATTTTACTCTACACAGAATTTTCACTATACATATCTCAGTCATGAACAAATTTTTCTTCAACGAAAACATATTTTTCGTGTCACGGCACATTTGTTAAAAACCATTGGTTATAAATATATATTATATGGTATAGAGAGTGTATCAGGACTATTTGACATTTTTACATATAACTACAATATAAAAATGTCAGATAGTCTTGTTATACCCTGTATATTTAAATCATACACATATATATCACAAGTAGTTTTATTTTAAGGAGTGGGTGATTTTTTTTTTCCCCTCCTCATTTTGTAATTTTTCTAGTTAATATTCCTGTGAACCTATGGGATAACATCAAAATAGCTAATAAGCAAAAGTAAAACAAATTCAACCGGAATTAAATACTGTACCCATGGTAGAACCTATACCATAGGTTTGTCTAGAGCTAATATATCCTGAATATGTCGGTTAAGAAAATTATTTTGTGATTTTTACACATAGTACATCAATAAATTGAGAATTTTTTCGTTGCGGTACTTTTGCTGAAAGATTAATTTATAGTTAACCCCTAGATCTTTTTATTTTTGTTGAATTTGGATTTTTTCAGTAATATTCCAACAATGGAAAAACACGACTAAATTATACAATATCGCAAACAAATGTTAGAAACTACAATACAATAATGATGAAAGGATGTATAGTATTACTAATACGTTTCACGAAAATATCA
Organism: Cinara cedri; assembly: GCA_902439185.1. NCBI lineage: Eukaryota > Metazoa > Arthropoda > Insecta > Hemiptera > Aphididae > Cinara > Cinara cedri. Next base: position 291,675 of record CABPRJ010002391.1, read on the forward strand.
TACATTAATCTGGCGGTTAGAATCCCTTTCCCCTTGGCCACTGCAAATGAAAATGATTTAATCGAAAAAAACATAAATCAAAATTAAAAAATACAATGTTGAAATCACGCAGCAAATGAGAATAACAATTTGAAACTGGTAATCATACATGCATCGTAACTGCATGAAAGTGCAAGTGAATACGGCCAATAATTTCCTTACGAAATTATAAATATGTTTGCAATGATACATTTTTGACTTACGATTAAATTGTTTTATAATATAATTTAACGTAGGTACCTGTTGACTTTCTAACATTAAATGATGAGGAGCCATACCTATACTGCAGTTAGAAAAGCAATTTTATTATAATATAATGTTGTGCATGTAATAAATGAAAGTACCGAACGTTTCGGAAAGGATATTATACGAGTAATAATATTACGATGATGATACACTCCCGGCACAATATTTTATTCACAAACAATACCGTCTCCTCCTTGGCGTAAAAATTATATCAAACTTAAAAGTTAGGATTTAAAGACGTAGTATTTATAAGATTATCGGCGTTCGTGCAATAGTGCTGCAATTAAAAAATCACGTAAGATATAATAGGTAGCACAAAACATTATGGTATTATTTAATGCTATATAATTATTTCGAATACCGGGCAAGTTAATTAATAATATTAACTTGTATAAGTCGAAATTATTGAAAAAAACCCATAAACATTTTTTTTTTTTTTTTTTTTTTTAGTTTGCAGATAGTTCTTATTTATTCATTGTAAATTACAATCTTGTGAAGACTAATTGTTTAAAAAAAAACCAGTATTTATTTGTTTAAATTTAATTGATATTACTACAAGATAACGGAAAAAACATTTTATTATTTTTCTTCCTCTACTTCATAACCTGAGGTGGTAGCATTATATAAAGGATTATGGAACAAAGTTTGGTCACCATTTCTCCAAGGGACTTAACACGTTTATCGGTTTATTAGTTAATTAATTTAAGCTAAAAGTTAATATTTGAACATTTAATACAATTATTAATTTTTCTGTCAATTTTGTTATTGCCATAATATTGACAACGATGATCAAACATACAGTTTGCGACTTCTTAAAAATAAGATCGTTCAAAGTAAAACATTGTGGCTCATGTGCTCACTTGGAATCTATATTCACGATTCATCAGCTCAACCTACAAAAAAAAAAAAAATATTCGATAAAGTGTATGGATTGTAAATTTAATATTGTGATAAAATTAAAAAGAATTGATATTAACTTAACGTGGTATAATTCAAAATTAACTTGTTGTATATTAAGTTAACGCAAAAAAGTTAAGTTAACTTTTGATCTCATTGATATCCGCGGTGTACCCTCCATCGATCATTGATTAGTTTCACATTTTAAAGATAATAGATATATTTTTAAATAAGTGATACGAATATATTTAATACAGATTTAATTAGATTGTATGTAGTATATTATGAATTAATCATTGCTTTTACATTATATTGTCATACTTGTCAAATTGTTCAAAAAACTAATGAGAGATTTACCAAAATTATCATCATAATCACAATTGTTTCATATTTTCAATTAACACTAATTTTAATTGAATCGTTGGTTTTAATACTGATTCCGAATTTTGAATTGAGGAAATTAATTTAGGCAATTTTGTCAGAAATACAAAAATATCAAATGCTATTGTGACATTATATAAAATAATAAGTACATTATACTCTATACATACAGTATACTCTTTATACCTAATATAATATTTGATCAAATCACTGCGACAATGTTAAGTTAGTAAAAATTAATAGTGAAATTAATTTTTAATGAACTTAAACCCATGAACGAACATTTATTTTTTATGAACATTCTAATAATGCGTCTGATTGCGGATGGTTTAATTGTATTCGGCACGATTGACAAACATTTGATATAAACATGCCGACTCAGGACTCAGTAACGAATCCTAATTATGTAAAACTATACACGAGAGGTCACTAAATACTAAACGCAATTATACTAATACAAATCAAATATACAGGGCGTCTCACGAAGATATACCCATTGCAATATCTCCTGAGGTAATAAAGGTAATTCAGTTTTGTTTTTTTGTGTATTACTAGTAGGGATAAGAACTACAAATATTTCTATTTTAATTAAATTTTTATTTTGGTAAAATAAACTAAAAAATTACTTTATTTTTATTATTTTCGATAAAATTGGAGATAGCTATTTTATAGAGTTTTTTTTCGACATTTAAATCTTTTATTTTTAATAAATTCGTAGTTTATATTAGTTTTTTAAAGTTCAGAGAAAATTACTTATAATTATGCAGGAGACTATAATCGCATTCATTAATTGATTATTATTATTATGGCTAATTAACTGTACACTTTAAGATTCTGAACAAAGCGAGGAATGTTTTGCATTTACAATGTTATTTATTTTTTTTTTTTATCTGTAGATAACTTTTTCACCAGAAATCTTGTTTCGATTTTCATAATAATTGAGAAAAACCGGGAAAAATGAGAACATTTACGAAATGTATTATTTTCAATTTTGTTTTTTGTTGTGATTCATTAGACATTATTTGTAGAGCCATGTAATTTAGACAGGAAATTTATTTTACCTTTTTTAGACGTGGTCAAATTTTAAAAATATTTTAGGCATTTTTGAGCTATTTATAAACATTTAAATACACCATTTTTTACGTCTTTTTTATTCTATAGGTATTTTGTGAATAAAATTGGAGGTTCATTATAAGTTGTTCTGTGTTGTTTTTTTTATAATAATTTTAATATCAAATTTTGACGGAAATCCTAAATATAACGGTCTTTCAAAACATATATAATCGAACTCCACTCAGAATTGCTTTTCATTAGCAATGATAAATCATTGCATACCTGTGTACATTCAATTTCCTTCTATAACCTATTTTCCTAACTTCTCACCTACACAAATGGGCACCCATTGTACGAGTATGTCCATCTTTGTTTTCTCTGAACTTAAAAAAATGATTGAAAATCACGAATTTAAGTTAATACATTAAAATTTTCAGAAGAATAAATTCTATAAAACGATTATCTTTAGATCATTTAAAAATAAAAAAATATAAAGTTATTTTTTCAAGTTTTTTATCAAAATAGAAATAATTAATTGAAATATACATATTTTCAGTTCTTAGCCCTATGAGTAATTAAAAAAAAAAAAACCAAATTTGATTGTCTTTATCTCCAGAGATATTACAATGAGTCTATCTTCTTGGGACAATGTGTATATTACACATATAGTTAGAATGTGGATAATTAAACGTTCAATATCTATTATCCAATATCCATAGGAATAATAATTGCTATTATTATCGATTGGTGTCTGCTGCAGTTTAATGTCGAAATATGCCGCGACAAACGTACTAGGTATTATTATTATTATTATGTAAATCTATATTAAAATAATATTATAATATTATGATAACGAATAATGATTATCAATCGTCACACCACATCTTCCACATCATGATCGCCAAGGTTGTGTAATATACAAATAACGATTGCGTTCATTTTTCCCTTCCATATAGATTATGACGTTATGTCAGATTGTACGATAGATATTATAAATGGTATAATAGTTTAGGTGATGTTTAAAAGAGGATATATTATTTCCCACCGTTGCGATTTTAGGTGGGATTGTGAGAAGGTGGTGACTGATTAGTGGTTAGGTGTATAGGATAGTGGGGGTCGCTTGTATGGTTTAAAAACCCGAAGCAAACAATACATTTTCGCATTCGTGAAACGGCTCCGCGAGTGGTGAGCACTGCAGAAACAAAATTCAACTATTTTACTATATATCATGTATGATGCGCGTTATTTTTCTCGTCCGTGAAAAATTGTTTTGCTCCAATCTTTAATAGTTTGATAGTTTTAAAATTCAATAATCGTATAAATCACCAAAAATCTTACATATACTTATTTAGAGATTGGACTTATCGCACTTAAAATCCACAAAAAAGAACTCGGAAACGTCTAAAAAAAACTCTGAAAAAAGCACTTGAAAAATATTTAAAAATCAAAAACGGTAGAAGGGTTTAATATCCTTTCTCTAATGACTTAAACTTATTAAATACAATTTTTCAACGCTACACAAAATATCAGCTCAAAGTTATTGTTTTTTATAATACGTACAATTTTATTTAGACAAAATTACACTTGTTAATTATTTGTGTCGTGTTAGAAAATTGTATTTAATAAGTTAAAGCCATTAGACATGGACCATTAAACCTTTATATCATTTTTTCAATTATAATAAAGTGCTTTTTTCATAGATTTTGTTACGTTTTGTGCACTTTTTGGTGAATTTTAAGTGCAATAAGTCCCGAATCTTACTTATTATTCTTCGATTTATGATAATAAGACTTTTATAATAAGCCCAATAAAAATGCTTAACGATTTCATACGAAAGGGTTATCACGATAGCTTAGCCAGGCATAGGTATAATAATATGTGACGTCGTTTTCCATGATAACATCTAAATTCACGTCGTAATCTATTTATTGTAATTACGAGTTAATATAGTTTTCAAATTAAGTTTAACCGAACTCTGTTCAGAATCCTTTTTAAATTGTAATAATTTATCGTTGCGTATATAGTTTAGTATATCCTATAAACTGAATTGTCTTATACATCTATCCTCCTCATACTTTCCACTCACAGCGGTATCGTGTTGTATCCAGTCCATAATATTTATTTTCACAGTTTTTCATGAAAAATTACTTGTATTAAGTATCTTCTAACGTTAATGGCGTTTGCCTACATTCAAAGCATTTTTACTGCACTAAAAGTGTTTTCCAAAAAACAAAAATAATTTAAAAATAACCTGATACTTCTGATAGATGTGCAACTCTCGTGGTCTGCAGCCTCTAGGTAGTAAGTTGAGAAATAGTTGAGATACGGTAGATTTATTTAATCTATATCTTTACGTAATGTTAAATAAAATTATTGTTAACAAAATACGATTCGAAATGAAATTTAGTTATACATGTTTTGGTAAGACGTAATATATTTACGATATTTGTCGTAAAACCGTTAATAGTATAAACTTTCCCATTTTTCCTACGTTTTTCTCCAATTATTAAAAAAACAATAAAATAATAACCTTCTCAATGATCTTATTACATTTAAAATTGAACAATAATCCCTTTATATTAATCGATTAGAGCAAGATTTATGGCAGAATAGTTATTCACAGTCGGAAAAAAAAATATAAACACACATCATAGGAAAACTAATGCATTCCTTACTGAGCTCAGAAAATAATTAAACGATTTTATAGTTTATATACAAATAATGTATTGCTTTCACGTTTTTTTGTGTTCAAAATTTCTATGAGAAATCTTGCTCTAATTTTAAATTATTGGATATGTATAACCTAACTCCCCTCAGAATCGTTTTTTGTTAGCAATGATTAAGTGTTGCATACAAAAATACATTAAATTCATCTCTATATTCTACCTTCCCAAAATTCTCACCTAAAACAATGGTCCACCCATCGTGCGAAGTATATCGGTCGTTTTAATAATTTTTTTCCATGAAAAATTATTGCATAATTGTAAAATTGCTTTTGCTAGTCTGCAAACTATAAAATCAATTATTACAATTAAAAGCATAAAACTAAATAATAAATAAAGTTTGTTTTTAATCATACTAGGTACCTACACAGTAGGTATTTGAAAGTAAGATCAAATTTGAATTTTTATGGCAGCCTCATCAACATCTCTTTGCAATTAATTTTCGATAATTTATTTTAATTACATTTGATTAATTCATTTTGAACGTTTCCCCTTCGGTATTTATTAGGAATAAAAATAATAATATGAACTAATTAAAACAATTTTTTTTGTAAACAGATTTGTCGAAAACATATATTATTTAACTATTATATGATGCATTATATGTTTTAAATATTCTAGTTTTATGCGTTTAACGGTAATCACTGATCATGATTTCAATGTTTTTTTTTTTTCATTTTTCTTAACATTTTTTTATTTGTTATTCGAGCTGTCCAGAGTATTTTGAGCATTATCTTGTATAGTGAAATCTCAAACGCTTCTAATTCTTTGATAATGGTCTCAGTGAGTGTCCAGAAGTTTTACTCCTGGAGTTGTTGAATAAGTATATACAAGTATTTCCTACAATTTGAGATTTTAACGAAATAGTATAAATAGTTATCAAGGGCACAATATACAAGTTTCAATAAAATTATAAGTAAATTATTTACAGAAAATATATACACCTATTTTACAGATTTATAATTGGTTCAGAGTGGTTTTTCAAATTTAACGGTTGGTACAAAATCGCGGATGGATTTGGTAGGTATGAACTATGAACGTTCAATGAAATGGCATAAGGAGGACAATTTTTTTTTAGTTTTTTCTTTTACTTAGGTGGTCAATGTTGATGAATGGAAAAACAAAATGGTATTCGAGTTGTTAATAAAGCATAATACAAACTTTTATCTAGTCCCCCGCCCCTAGATCTTCTTGAATGGACAATAGCTGTCCTACCCACCTAGAAAGTTCAGTTGCCTCATATTGCCTTAGGGTTTTCTAAAATACTCATATTTTAGTTTTTTTTCAATTAAATTAGCAGGATAATATTTTTGAATTATTGATTTACTAGACAAGCTATAAATATATTGAAGCAAATATGTTGTAATCAAACTTGTTAAATTACTTACAAAAGTTACATGTCACAAATACCAAATTTTACAAAAAATCTGTTTTTGGTTTTCAATATTTAAAGCAGCTGGTATATTATATAATAGTAGTTTTTCCGTTTTCACAACTGATTTTATAATTTGCCTATTGTAAAACATTTTATTTTCGAAATTAAAATGAACTTACGACTAATGACTATTAAATATTTTTTTAAATTATTGACATACCTATTGATGAATAAGGTATTTTTTTCTAATAATTGTAAAAATGTCTTTTTACTATCTATATAATATAATATTTTTTCAATTTTAATAAAACTTTCCGTTAAATTGCACTACTGGCTTTCGATGAAAATAACAAGTCTGGATATGTTATGTATCGTGCGTGGGCTTAAAATTTAATCCCAAAACCATACAAATTTAAGTACAAATAATAGGCATAATATTGTCTAGTAATAATATGGTCTTGGACTCCTAAACGATTCAGATACGTTTGAAATCGACTTGTAACACGGTAATAGAAAAAAGCGGATATAGGTACAGCATTTGTCTCTTCTTGCTTTACATCGATCAACCGTAGTTGTAAAAATCGAATCGCACGAAACGGTTGAACAAAACCCCATTGGCGTGATAATTATATATATATCTTAATAAAAAATAGTAACAACGACTTATAAACATCGGGGTAGGTAATATTTCTGTTTTTTTTTTTTTTTTAATATACGTGGTTCCAGAGTTCCGGGTCACTCGCGAAAAATATCCAAGCATATTTCGTGGGCACTTAATGTAAGTACATCATTATGTAATAATACGTATAATATCTATGGCTGTGAAGAATACCTACCGTTTAATAGCTTACAAACATTTCGGTATTAATTCTCGTTTTTTCTTTTTTTACTGCATATCATTATTATTACTTATAAATATTTCGGGCTGTTAAACAAGGCCAACAAAGTAATTTGATCGTTAAATACTTATACCTAGTATATAGGTAACCTAAGTAATCGATAATAATTTTTCATTCGAGGACGATTCTCATAATAATATGACTCATCTATGATATTCATAATATTGTTATAGTATTTTGAAATAGTTTTATTAAATAGTATTTAATATTACTGTCAATAATCACGGCCGTAGAAAATCGAAGCAATTGATATGTAAATACATGTATTTAATTTTTAAATTAACTTTATATCGAATACCATAGAAAATATAAATGGAAAAATGGACTAAAATCACCCTTAGCGTATTAATGTTACGTATTTTAATACTCGCTACTCGGCATTGAAAATCTTAAATTAACATTTTAATGTGGATATCACTCATTTGTATATCTACCTCTATTACCTACTCATAAATATTAAATATATTATTATTTTAATTTTTTATTACAAACCGATTCTGCTGATTTAAATGTCAATTTAAACGTAAATAGACAACACTATGTATCCGTTGTAGTTTCATGTTAAATGCGAAGGTTGATAATATGATTTTTAATTAGGTATAAACAAATTGCAGTCTATTATTAAAATACTGACAGATAAAAATTTCAAAATATCATATTAGAAAACGTTGTTTTCAATTTTTTATATTTGAAATATATATGCGTCAAGGAAGTTACTATATAATATATTTTTAATAAAACGTGTATGCGTGTTTGTATTTTTTAAATCTCTTGTAAAAACAAGCCCAGGAATTCACAGGAATTGAGTACTAATTATTGGCGCGAAAAAATTAAAAAATTCAAATTGGAGGAGGGGTTGTAACGTTCGTCAGTTGATAGCGATGTTTGGTCAATAATATATATATGTTATATTATAGCGAAATAATTAAATATGCTTTATATAATTTCTTTAATAATATTTGTTTAATGTTACACCGATTTTCACAGTTTTCCTACGTTTTTCCCGGTTTTCCAATGTTTTATCCCGGTTTTTCACATTTGCAGGGAAAACTCTTGATAAAATCGAAAAATGACCTCTCTAGTACCTTCCTAGTACAATTTCCTATTTTTGTTGATTTCTTGGTATCATTGGCAACACAAGAAAAACACGCCTAAAACTAATCGTTTTTCGTTGCATTTAGCATAAAAACTAAATTATTCTATATATCCTACCTGCCCAACAACTACCTAAAACAGCGGCCTACCCATAAGCAGTATTAACACTTTTATTTGATTTATAAATATGTTATGAGTTTTGAAGTAGGATAGTTCAAAATTGCATATGGAGGTACAGGTTAATTTATATGCACTATAAACTATTCTCTTAGTAAATACTATTCTCGCATCCTTTTTAAATGTCAGATAAAGTTTTTTTTTTTCATATTTCGCCGCTTGATTGATGGTAAAACAGTGAATTATTATAGTAGACGTGCTCAAATATTTAAAGCGATAGGTGCAGTGTCGTACGCTTCCTATTCTTATACAGTACGTGTGTTCAGTGGCAAAATATAAAACAAATTGTATTCCATTATTAAAATATTTTATGTATATTATTAAAATAATATTATTCGTACGTGATTATTTTCACTAAGTTTAAACTCGAATAATGGACGATAAATCATTGATTCGGAAAAAAAAATAAAAATTCAACTATACCTTGGTATAAAAAACACACATAATTAGTATCCACAAAAGAAAATATTATGTTTGTCTCTTCATATAAACACAAATCGTGTTCTACTAGAATTTGTTGACTTGGTGGGAAGTAGACATTTTCAACCTTGGACATTTTAGTGGCCGAAAAAATATAGAACATAATTTACTCATATATAGGTAAAAAATAATGTATTTGGTAATTCGGGAACACATAATTTATAATTATACATTTTTGTTAGTAATAAGCTGATGTAATTTTTTATTCGGATATTCGGATATTTGCTACCGATTTAAGACCGGTAACCGATCCGATATTTGAAATCGAAAACTATAAATTGATAATGAGATTAACTGATACGCTAGTTTTAAAAATAATTATTTTCTTAACGTTTTTTTTTTATATTCTAGAAACGGTTTTTCCTGAAAATATCACCAAATATCGGTTTTGAAAAAATACCAGTTATTTGATTATTCGATTATTTGATATCCTCAATGCACCGATATTACCATTGATTTCGTACTCGCAAAAGTCTTAATGCATATGAGTATATAAATTATAATTCAAAACAAAACAAAACAAACAAAATAATAAGAACGGACATACTTTGCGATTTGCACCGAGTTTCATAGGTAGAGAGTTTGAAAGGTTTATTTATAATATTTATGTATAAGGTTTATATATATAAAAGGGAAGCTATCGTTTGTTTATTTGTCTATGCACGATGTCAGTAGCTCTCACGTACCTTACCCAGTACTGTAACTGCACTGTAAGCCGAATGAATGAATGAATCTGCATATTCTAAAACATATAGATTACCGACACAGTTCACCATTTATCAATACCGAATGCTTCAGATATCTGCAGTTTTCATATAAATGATGCGCAGGCTTTTGAATAACTTTTAAACACTACTGGCTCGATCGACAGCACGTAGAGGTCTGGAAATGCAGAGGCAGATGAATAAATTTGTGTACAAATCGAAGTCAAATTTCCGAAATATTTTGGTACGAAAATTGAATTTTTTTTTTTTATTAATTTGTTGGTTATATTGGTGACATTGATAAAATAACAAAAACAATAATTGTTTTCACGAACAAGGATAACTATAAGATTAACTGTAACAGGAGCTAGAGCGGAAACAGCGATACACATATTTAAATTGAATTTATTTCATTGATTTCGATTTTTGAAACAATTTGCCTTTAAAAGAAAAAAAAAGAGCTGATACTGGGGATGGGTGCGGTCAGTGTTGTCGGTAAGAAGTTAGGAAGGTAGGATACATAAGGTTATTTCATTTATGTCTAAAAGCAACGATAAACCATTGCTTGACGAAAGATGATTCCGAGCGCAGTTCGGTAGTACATAATTTTTTAGATTTTTGTTTAAATTTGATTTGAAAACGCTTATTGAAAAAAAAAAATAGATTTATAATTTTGGAAATTTTACCATATCTAGGTAAATCCAATATAAGTATCAAGTATCCAAAATAAGTTTCAAGTCTCTGCGTGTATTTATAACCGAATTACAGCAAAAAAACTCTTAAAAATTAAAATTCCTTTAAAGCTTAAAAGTGGCTCAAAAGTTTTGGTGATAATACAGTAAAAAATTAAATCAAAAAGGTAACAAAAAAGGTGTCTTGTGATTTTTCGATTAAATCATTTTTTCTAGTAGAAAACGTCATCCGTGTTTTTATAAAATAATGAAATCGTGAAATTGTACGTTTTCTACGTTTTTTTCCACTTAAGTGCTTTTATTTAAAAAATGACTTTGGAAATCAAAAAATGACCTCTTTAAAGTACAATCTAGCAACTTGAAATTTTAGAATAGTTGCTACTCGTAAATCGAAGCAAGTTTACTAGGAAAAAACGTATCTAGTATAGACTGGAACAAAGAAAAGAAAGAAATAAACAGCATTGAAAACCAATAGCTCCCTCGCTACGCTTGGAATCTAAAAGATGAGAACTAAATTGGCACAGGCAATGAAATTATATTATGTCGAGTTTCATAAATTATATAAACCGTTGCAATTGTAACATGATTCTGAGAGGATAAAATCGGATAATTTACTAATTGCATGTTGCCGTAACAAGCGTTAAGACGTTTTTCTTTATTTTCCAATAATTTGTCTATATTAACAAAGGATCTCGAAAAAATTTTTTTTCAGTTTTTACACGGGAAGGAAAAGTAAAAGAAATGTCTTAAAAAAATTATCTGTTTAATGCTTCAACTATTAAGATCCAAAATGCTATAGGAAAACTCCTGTATGAAGTTTTTGATTCAAGTAAATTATATAATATGTCTTCTTGTCAAATACTCGTTTACATTAGATATAAAATAAAAATCATTATTGTAAAACCTATCGAACATTCATATCGCTTATAAAATTCATGAGCAAAAACTTGCGTATACCACAAATTTTGTACGATTTAAAAAAAATTCAAACTCCTCTGCGGTTTTACTTCTAACCAATTGTACATCAAATAAAAAAAAAAAATTGTACTATTTATTCGTAAGTTACGAAAATATTATAATCGAAGAAGTATATATTATTATGTCGAGAATAAAAGATTAATAAAAGGAGAAATACGAAAAGAGGAAAAAACAGCGTTTGTATTTTTACAGTTATTCATATGGGTAATAATTATGGTTTTTTTTTGTTGTTAAAAAAAATAAGTACAAACGTATACATTTTTCGATCGTTATGAAATTTTATTGCAAGATAATAACCGGTCCATGCCAATAATATCAACCCGGTTTGATAATAAAAAAATATATAAATAGGTAGCTCTAAAATGGTTGTACGCATTTTCTACATGCAATATTCAATATTCTTCTGTGGGTTTACATTTTAATATGTAGGTAAGCATTTAGCATGATTATAAAAGTTAAGTGAGCCGTAGATGACGTATGCATATAAAATAAATAGGTACCAACTGTAAACATCATGTTGTCATTTAAAATTTTAATCTTTCACAGAACGTCGACGATCCATACAAGAGTATTAAATCTTTAGACCATTATTGTCTATAGAATAGTAATTATTGAACTATCATGAAAACTGCTATCACACTATCATGTATACATAATAGTTACTTTTTTGAGAGCTATAGTAACTATCACAATGTGGACACATAGGTTTATAGTGTTCTATATTTTACTATTATGTCGGTATTTTTACACACGTTATCTTATTGTTATTCCAGAACTCCAATAGATCATCATGTTTTCTACTATTATCACGTAATCACTAAACATTGTATTTTTTGATAATTAACTGTCGTATACTACCATGGCAACAACTATTATGGTAATAATTATAATCGTGATGATAAGGCTGTTCTTTGAATACCTATTTAAATATCTAATTTTAAACAAGATAAAAGACCTTCAGGTACAACTCGATTTGTTCGTCTTGAATAGCTTTTTTGCTCAACGTTGCCCATGCCAATTTGATTATTCTCCTCCTTTTTATATTTCAATAATTCAAAAGCAAAACGTTTAAAAATCATTTCAAAAACTTAAATCAATAATATAAATAAACCAATATATGTATAATGTAAATAAAACCAATTTAATTTAACCGTTTAAACCATCGCCTCTATCATAGTTAATTATTGTCTGGTAATTTATCTTTTGAAAATGGTAATAATAAGTACTTACTTCTTTATCCGTTACAATCAAATTAATCGGTAACTGTTTTTTTTTTTTTTAATTTCATCCATGTTACACCAAGATAATCGAGGAACGTTGAAAAAATATATATGTATATAACATATTTTCAGTTTTCGTATTTATACCGAAAACCATAAGTGAGCAACCATTTTTGGGTTCATATTTAAAAATCTAACCTCGATGACCTGTTCATTAGCTTCTGTGTGAATATTATCAGACCTTTGAGTGCCATATAGATTCGGATGTGGATCGTACAAACACATAAATATATATATACACATACACATACATAAATATTGACTTTTATTAAGTAGTGCTTAATTATTTATTGTTTTTACACGATTTATCTGCGGGCATTAAAACATCTAAACGAAATCGAATTTTGTAGTTCTGATTTTGGAAATCGTATTCATAACACTACGGACACCACTATACCTCGAAAAAGTTCAAAGAGAGATCATTGAAGAGAGGTACAGTCTGTATAGGTTATATCCAGTGATAAACCATTCTTATGTAGGTTTTAGATTTTGAGTTTTGCGAAGAACTTAGTACTAGTTTTTCTATGATGAGTGATACTTTTTTTCTCGGAAAACAATTTTTCTGTTAGTAAAAATATTCCGATTTTTTCTTTAAAAACAACACCTTAAATATGCGGATTTTTCATCTAATTGGTACCTATCTTATTTGAACAATTTTCTGAAATTCCTTGTATTTCCCGCGAAATTAATTTTTGTGTTTAATTTTTAACACTTTTTAAATACTTTCTTACACGCAGTGCTTCAAAATGCTGCATTTTGTCCACCGGTTTTATAATATTGATGTACCTCAATGGCTATCATTAGTTTATTCAAAAATATTATACAAGTAAAATAATATTTACATAGTTACTAATAATGAATAATGAATATTTACACGGTGTTTATGATCTGCTACGCGCATTAAACGGATTATTATACAAACAATAACAAGTATACAAACATATACAATTATTGTAAAATTATAATATGTAATTTAAAATCGTACTACTTTTTCAATATTTATAACATTTTACTTAAATTACGAGGTTATAATAATATTACAGTAGTAAAGTTTAAACTTATATATATTCGTATAAATAATAATTAAATATGCGAATATACACAAATAAATTATAAATATAAGTAGGTAATTTTCGTTTCACAATAATTACAATGTTTTAACATGTATAGGTACTTACTTACGATTTTACGACTTCACATTATTATAATAATGTTGCAAAAAAAAAATTGTAATTTATGTAATCGCGTGCTAATCCTTTTACTAGAATACTTTAAATAGTTTTGATAAACATCACCAACAAGTTTGTTTGCCCTTATTTTATATTATTTTACAGACGGATTTGTGATATTTTAAAACGATTGTAAAATTCATTGTAAATGAAATTCATACATTTTGTTAAACAGTGACCAGAGTTGGTTTAAGTACTTACGTATTAATTTTGATTATCAATAAAAAAAAACAAAAATACCTCGGCCATATTTTTCAAATATGATTCGGTTTGACTGTTACTCAGGATAAAGAAAACATTTTTTTTAAAAAAACATTGAAGGAATAATTTCCTCATAAGTTTAATCGCGAAATTAAAGAAATAAAACCAACTTTGATAACTAAAAATTTAAATTTAATATTGAAAATAATAAATGATTAAGATTAGTTCAGAAGTTAGACGTAATGTCTAAACGGTTTTAAGACAATGTATGAATATTCAAAATATGCGAATTTCATCTTCTTATAATAAAATACTTAATTTGATTTTTTCTACTAGTTGCAGCCAATTTATTAAATTATTTCCCGGCAATCTCGCGTCCGGGTTTCGCAGTAAATAACCCCTTCTGGACCTTTTACGACATATTTACGTTTTCACGGAATTTTTGCTGACCCTATTTCCTGTTAAAAGTGTTAAACGCATCAAAAATGCTCATGGAATGTTATTCTGTCGACATAAATTATCGACTTTCGATTGATAAAGTCATTTTCATTTGGCGGTTTTTTCCCTCGCTACGCTCCAAATCTATTGGTTGTATTATGTATGATATGTATATGATATGTGTATTTTTTTTCTGTCTATGAACAAATTTTCTACCCAAAATCGTGCTTCAATGTATTGAGTACAGCGCTTTTTCTGAATATAATATTATACGATACATATACTGCTGTTTTTTCCCTCTATTTTTTTTTTTAATCGTATTTCATTGACTATCGGTTGTGTATATGAATTTTACTATTTATAAAATCCTTCGGGAATTGGTTTAAAATAAAATAACGTAAATTATTAGGTACTATGCATTCTCAGATTCACGGTGTAGATGTTTTATATTTTTTTTTAGCATTACTATAAAACCAGTCCAGACAACGATGATACAAAGAAAAAAAAATACCCTTATTCAAGGACATGATGTCATACAGCAGAATCCTGTTTATATAGGCAGGTACACAAAAGCAACAAGATGTGGTTATAATAATAATATACAACAAGAAATCCATGTATTATAACTCTGACACTAAGAGTAAAGATATGTAGGTACCTAAAGAACATAGTACTGTGCATAGTGTATACTAATATGAATAATAAACACATTTTAAACTACGAAAATGACTCAACAATGTCTAAAAAGAACACGGTCGTAAAATATCCATAGGTAGAAATTGTCTATAATTTAGAATAGGCTGATATTTTAAAATCCTTTATTGCACCTAACCTAACTTTATTGCGAATTTCTCTACTTATACATTTCGAGGGGACTTGTCCCCACAGGGTCTGTGATAACATATTTTGAAATATTATTTTATAGCGTAGTGTTTATCTGGACAGATATAATATTTTTGTCTTTTATCATACGTAAATTGATATACATGACGAATAACTTACCCAGGATTAAGTATTGAATTGTTTATCTAAATCGCTTTAATTTATATTCTATATAATTGTATATGATTTAGGTATTTAAATATTATTCATTAATAGTTACACCAATCACACAAACTCTATGGAATCTATATGTCTAGCACGGTAAACTTTTACTACCAATATTTTGAATGTAGTCAGTTTTATGATGGGTAATGAACACAATTTGTTTTGTAGTCTAGATCTTGTTTATTTATCTATATCTAGACAATGAAATTGTAATGCATGACAAAATAAATAGTTATGTCAGTAACTTTGTGATATGCTTAAAATGGCGTACGTCGTTCGTCTATTATCAAATTCAATTGTATCAGTATAACGTTATCCGGTTATTGTATAGATTAGAGATACTAAAAGCGAAAGACGAAAGCCGACAGCCATGTTTGCGTGGAATTTGCTGGTAAAAGTGATATTTCTGTTATACTTATTTATTTTGTCATGGTGTTTTATCATTAATTTTTGTCTAGATAATTATTATAGCGATCATCACTTGTCTATGTAACAGTAAAAAACAAATGCTTAGCGAAGACTTGGACAAATACGTTTATTTAAAAACTGTTATCTAGTAACTATCTAATTAATAATTCAAAATATATAAATAAGTAATATATGATAACTGATGAAAAAATCATGAATATAACAGGATATAATTTACTTCATTAGTTTAACAAGTCCGCAAAACTATTATACCTTTTAATTATAAAAAGCTGTCCTAGGATAATGGGGACGGGTGCAGGCACTGGTATAGGTGATTTAATGTATGCAACGATTAAACATTCCTAACGAAAAAACGATTTTAAGCGGAGTTCACTTAATAGTGTTGCCTTGTCAATAATATATATACCGTATTATATTAAAATAATAACATATACATTATATATTTTCTTTAATGAAATATTTTGTTTAATACTGTGGGTACTTATTTTCCTATTTTTCCTCCGTTTTTTTCAGTTTTCACGTTTATTGGGAAAACTTCTGAGAAAATTTGAAAACGATCTCTTTAAAGTACCTCCTCAATACGATTTCCTTTCAAAAAAGGTGCTACACTTAAAAATCGGAGTAAGATTTCTGGTAGAAAAGTTGTCCACAGAAAAAAAAATAAACATCATTATAAAACCATAAACTTCTTCACTCCACTCAGAAAAGAAAACGTAAAATACAAAATTTATACTTTTCATTCCTGTATGAACATAAATTAAAGCGTGATAAATGTGAGTATCTACCCGAAAAGCGAATTAGAATAAAAACTGTACTCGTGGATTGTACAAATATGTACCCGTCACAAAATACAAAATATTACAAAATTAAATTGATTTGTGAATCGCATATTGATTTATGGTAACAGGTACCTGCGCAGTATATAAATAATAAACATCTCGTATAACTTTGCATTTGATAATTAATTGTCTTAGTGAAAAATGTGAAAAAAGTGTTGCATAACATTGATAGTATAAATGCGAGGTTGAACGATTATTCTACGCCCTTTTTCTTTTCAAAATTGATCATCCCCGACACGACTATTCACCTATCCTCTCCACACTTCGGCTTCTTTACTTAGCTTCCCAAATTATTGAAGACGACACATTTTTAAATATTCTATTCTATTTTTGTGTATTTTAAATTATATTATTACTTAATTGAGTTTTTCTAATTATAGTTTACCTCTGTTAAATAGGTGTTTTACGAACTTGTTCGTCTGAATCACCAGCAACAACATTTGAATCTGCTGTCCATTGCTATACAGTAACGTGTCGATATTACTATCAAATGGAATCATACTACAAGCATTCATTGTAAAAACCATAATGTTATATTAAAATAATTAAAATCTTAGTTCAAAAAGTAATTTTGTATCTCCTAAGAATATCGTATCATTGGCGTATCTATTGAAGATTTATTGGAAATGTGTTGTCAAAACATATAATTTTTTCTGCGGTTTTTTTATGTTGGGGTCAGTACAAAATGAAAATTCAGACGCTAACAATAATGAACAATTATCAGAAGGTGAGTCTGATTGTCCCTCTTCTTGTTCTACGCTCTTACTAATGGCCGTCAAGAAATGTGGTAGTAGAGGTGTTAACAATTGTGAAGAAATACCTGGATGTTGGTGCTGTAAAACATGATTTTTATTATTAAAGTTGTGAATTGTGAATTTCTTCACAAATTCAATATAAACTGAAATATTTATTAAAATGTATAAAAAAAAAAAAACATATGTACCCATTTATTTATGAATAAGTTACGGAATTTATTCATTTAGAAGAGCACTCTTACTAGTTTGGGCACTAGTACCGATAATTCATTTACACCTTCTTACCGCAAGAATATTGGGGTACGTTAAGTGTATACATCATAATAATAATATTATATTATAATAAACATGCTGTATTAATTATACAATCAATGTATTAATTTTAATTTAAACAAATATTCAAAATCGACTTTCGTTTATATGATAATAATTATTAAGTAATACATTTATCATAAATGATAAAATAATTCCTTGGTAATAGGATAAGTAAGTAATGGCACAATAAATTAAAATAAACAGAAAATGCAATTTTAGGTATTGTGATCTTGTGAGACTGTTATTATTGAATTATTACAGTATAATGCTGGGCAAGTTACTCGACTTTAGTAACTGAGTAAGTTACATTTACTTTCCTAAATTAAGTAACTTATTTTACTTATTTAAAATTACTAGCCAAGTTACTAGTTACTAATCACAAATTTACAAGTTATAACGTTATACAAAAAAAAAAAAAATTAAAAAAGGGGGTGGGGTAAAATATATGTCAATGAAGAGGTGGACAATTCGGGAGGCCATGTTAAAGTATAGCTCCTTGATATTTGATCCTGATCCTGAGTTAGAACCGCTCTTTTCATATTACTGACATGAGTAATAAAAGGCTGAGAACCACTGACTTAATAACCAATAACGTCCGTGCCGCAGCAGCAAATCAACTTTTAACGTACTCGACTATAATAATATTTATTATTAGGTATGCTATACATTTTTTTTTTTTTTCAAAATCTAAACCGATTCGTTTGTATAATAAAACAGTGGCCTCCACAGGGTAAAATTATTATTAGCATAGACCAATATAATACATATCTATTCCGCATACCATACGTACATAATGATGACGAGTATATTTTATTATGAATTATGAATTAAGCGACGAGTTCATAAACGATATTGTATGATGATGAAAAATAGATTTTTGGATGGTTTCCAAGTTTAATGTTATACCTAATCGGTTTTTAAATGCAATTCGATACACCTATCTACCCAGTACGTAACTATTAAAATAGACGTCACGCGGTATGTGTTCAACACAAAAATACTACGAGCTTTCGTGGATTTCCATTTTAACACACCCCATATCACAATCTTTTAAGCGCTCATATAGTGTAGAATATTGTAAAAAAAATAAACAAATTAATAGTTATGTTTTTTTATTGCAGATTTATAAAAGCGTTTTACGAAATTAAACTTTTTTCGAATTGCTATCTGCTGAGGCGCCGAAACTAATGGATCGGTCGAGTCTCGGGGAAGGTTTAAAACTATTGACATCCATCCCCCGAAATTCCATTGTTCAGATAAAATCAAAACATTGGCCGATTATGCAACAACTATACAAACATATTGTGCAACACACAATATTCGTGCCGTCGTCGCCAAGGGACTCTTATCGCGGTTTACCGGTCCACATTTCTTCCCCGCGCGCCTTTGCGGCCGTTGTGAAAACGTCGTCACGTTTACTTTTTTGTCGTTGGGTCGTCATCGAACAGAGAGAGCCGCGCCGCGATTCTCGTCATCGTCGGCCTTATAAGTTTTGTCCGTGTTGAGTGACCGTCGTACCGATTTTTCTCCGTTCGTGTCAATTTTTTTTGTTTTTTTCGTGTGCGATTACGATACACATACCTACGGATTTTTCGTCGTTCGCATCCATCCGCTAATTTTGGATAACACGTCGGTGTCCAGTTGTTTCGATTAGCAGTCACCGCCATCGTTGCCAACGCCACCCGTGACGTCATTATCTATATTGACTAATTAAATTAATTAATAAAACTAATTAAATAAAAATAAAAATGTTTTTACCTCGATCTTTAAATTTATTTTATTCATTAATATAAACAGAAAAAAAAAACAAATTAATTTAAAACAGTGTAAAACAGTTTAAAACTCCTCATAGTCCTTTTTTATCTACCTATAATGAATGGTTCAATAACCTATTTTAAATTTAGTGAATTTAATATAATTAATTAAAATATTTTTATTTTGAATTTTATAATTTATGAATAATGAATTTATATAACTGTGATTGATTATTTACTAATTTTACTTGTTTAAAAAAATCTATCTTTTGTAGGAGTTAACACTATGTCAATGGAGAAGATTATCAAGTTTTGTAATAGTGTACCCTTCAATTTATGCACCAGTCACGCATATGCATTTGACCTTTTCATTCCCATTACTGCACAACTACCATTAGACTTAGACTTCATATTTCAATCAAATATTTGTTTTAGTTGCTGTTTTCTGAATTGACTGTTCTCATTGTATATAATTTTTTAAATGTGCACTACCTATTATTTTACCCGCGAGCCGCCACTGAGGTTACCTATACGAGTGTATCAAAATTATGCATTATTTCTAACTGAATGGTTAAGTTGGATGTCTTCGATTCAATAGGTACCTATTTTGTATATTAATATTATTGAATTGTAAATGACCTACACTCATTGAAAATATCCAGGTTTATCA
This sequence comes from Cinara cedri, assembly GCA_902439185.1. NCBI lineage: Eukaryota > Metazoa > Arthropoda > Insecta > Hemiptera > Aphididae > Cinara > Cinara cedri. Next base: position 312,371 of record CABPRJ010002391.1, read on the forward strand.
GATAATTATTCATAATGTATCTCTATAGAAACGATGTTATTACAAACGATTTGTATTTAGCAACTGCATGATTTAAACGGATTCATAAAACCAGTTAATTTATTAATATTTAATTCATTGTTTTGAATTTGATTTACACGAAACCACATTTTTTTCGTTCCTATATAATTTAAATTTTAAACAAATTAATTCAGTTAAATCAATATTATGTAAAAAAAAAAAAAAACGCTGCGTTAAGTCTAAAAAATTAGGAATTACAATATATTGTAATTCAATTTAATAATAAATAAAATAAATAAATAAAATTACCATATTTTATATATTAACCACTTTTAAAGGGTAGGGCATAAAAAAACGGATTTTCGTGTTATATTTTTAAGTATTGTTTGAAAATATAGTGAACTAGACTTACTGATAAAAATCAAACAAAATATTATTTATTTTTTTAACTATAAGTAGGTGTGATAAAATATAATTCTCTTTTTAGATTCTAAGTGCAGCGAGGAATGTATTAATGTTACATGATGTATATTTTTATTATTATTATTATTTTTTTTATGTGAATACTTTTTTTACCAGAAAGCATACTCCAGTTATCCAGTATGGTATCTTTTCTGAAAGGAAATGTTCTCTGGGTAGTACTTTAAAGAGGCCAATTTTGGAAATTATCATTAATATTCGAGTAAATGAGGAAAACCTCGGTCTTAAGGTTAAAAAAGATTGAAAGATAAAATTATTAAATAAACTTTATTTTTACATAGGTTGTATGGTAATTTGACAACCGTTTTTATTATTATTTTTATCTTTTTTAAAAAATCATCGTTGTTATGGAAACACACATTGTTGTAATCATTTTACCATAATATGGCCATATATTGTATTGTTGACAAAGTAACACTATCAACTGAACTCCGCTCAGAATCGTTTTTTCGTTGACAATGGTTTATCGTTGCTAACATATATACATTCAATTCCCGTCTATATCCTATCTTTCCATCGTCTCATCTTCAACAGTGGCTGCACCTACGTGCGAAGTATGTTCGTCCTTTTGATTATTTTATAATATTTATTTTATGTAGGGTGTTCAACAAGGATTTGACAAATACAATGACTTTTATTCTATTTGATATTTTTAATATATTTATTATTATTTAATTTGTATGCCTCTGCGCTACTTTATATATGAACCTTTTTTTTTTAGGTGGAGGAGACTCAAAATAAAAAAAAAAAAATCGAAATAGCCGTTTTGAAAAATAGGTTTTTAGAACATTTTTATTAGTTGAAATTTTTGTTAAAGTATGGTCTTATATTTTCTGCGATTTTTTGAAAATTTGAATACAATTTTTTTCAATCATAACAATATTGTTTATCAATATAAATGACCTTTATTGATTGATTAATATTAATACCTATAATATGATAAGTATTATTACATGATATTTATTCATGGAAAAGAAAATCTATGGCATGTGCCCTGACTGAATAAGTGATTAAATATTGTAGTAATATTCACATTTGCAAAAACTTCAAAAAATATTATAAAATAAAAGACCAAACAAAAGTTTCAACCACCAAAAATGTTTTAAAAATCTATTTTAAAAATGCCTATTTTTGAATTTTTTTAAAAAATTATAGTAAAATTTTAAATTTTTTGTTTTAAGTCCGCCACTAATTAAAAAAAATATGCTCATAATACAGTTCGATTATCAATTTACAATACACAATAAATGTTGTGATTATTTTTGAAAAATATTCCAAAACAGACAGCAGATTCTCGAAAGCTGCAGGCGTACTTACCCATTTTTAATGGAGGGGGGGAGATATTGCAAATAGAAATTAAATCTATAAGCAAAACACATCTCACTTTATTTCACATATAGTCATCTTTTTGACGTTATATTGTAAAATACACACGTGTGGTATATGTGGTACACATTTAGTGTACAGTACAATATTATATTTTGCACTTACTATAGTTAGTCCCTAACCAATGTAAAATGTTTAGTGTAATCAATTATTTGCAGAGATGTGTTTGCATTGTTGATGCCATAGGGTAGTTAGAAACTGTTTCTTTAGTGTTGTTTCATAAAAACAATATTTTTATCAACATTCTAAAATTTCGAGTTGCGCATTTTACAATTATACACACTACTTTAGGCCCTGCTGAGTGAGAATCTTAGATGTCGTTAATAATAAAAAAACTCTTATTTGACCGTGTTTTAAATGTCTTAAAAGAATATGGCGCCTCTTGAAATGTGGCGTCCGGGTCAATGTTCCCCCTACCCCCTAAATACATTTCTGATTATATAATTTTGAGTTTTCAATGCTGAATATGTTTTCTTGTATATATATATTTAAACACGGACAATGGTGAGGGGAAGGGTTACTGAAACCTACTTAGCCTCCTCACATTATATGCAACTGTTCTCGATAAATTTACTTTTTTACAAATTTAAATGGCGCCCACTGAAATGTATACCTAGCTACGCACGTTATAACTCTCGACACACAATATACATCCTACGGACGAAATGCTCTCGTTAATGTTTTGCATTAGCTGGAGGTTTACATCGCTGTACATATACTCGTATTAAACACCTACATCGTGATGTAAATAACTGCAGGAAACTTGTATGTATTTAAAATACTGAGTATATTGCGAAATTCCAGGATGCACGTGATGCTAATGATATATGGTTTTTTTAAGATTTTAACCGATACATCGGTTTCACCATACTATAATGCGATGTGGTACTTGAAATACTCACGTTAAAATTTTCCAGATGTGGTATAATTCACAAAATATTCTACTAAATTGTAACCCTATACAACAGGGATGGGTTAATCAATGTTACTGGAGAACCAATTTTTAGAACTTTAAAATCTAGCAGGCCAAAAACATAGAAAGTAGAAAAAAGAGTCAATAAAATTTATAATTCACAATTGACATTTATTTTTTATATTTAATTATTTATAAATGTGGTATGTATTAATTAATTTGAAAATAAAGCACGGACCAGTGAAAAATGGTACGCCAGATGCCCATCCCCGCTGTATAATATAATATTGGTTACTTCTTCAACTTCCTCTCTATAATTGAAATTTCCTGTCCATCAAGTCATTAAAATAATAGAGCTGCACTATTATGAGAAATTGTAGCTTGCCTCCATTCTTAATTTTTTTTTTTTAGATTTTATACCAAAATCTTATTTCGATTTTCTTGTTCAGCATCTTTCTGAAATAATTTTCGCCTTGTTGGTGTATTGAGGAGGTTATTTTTAGATTTTTCTTGAAAGTTTCTTGATTATCGAACAACATGAACAGATTTAAGAAAAAAACGGGTAAATTTATGACGATGAATGTTTGATTATTTTATTGTACATATGACATGGTGAGATGGTGGTTTGAATACAGTTTCACTAAACAACCGAAAACATGAATTATCAAAAACCAAACAATTAGAATCGGTATAAAAGTTTTTCCTAATCTTAGATCATATATGATGTACATTATATTATTTTTACTTTTAGTCTTAGGTGCATTGTTTTTTTTTTTTTTTTTTTTTTTTTT